>VZQC01002514.1:568939-635281 GCA_009823505.1 Rhizomys pruinosus
GTAAAAATTAAGTTTGCTTCCCAAGTTAATCATATATAGTCACCCAAAACAACATGGGTGAATTTGATGAAATCTGTGCCTTGACTCCACCCTATAGTCATGTATAATACAACTGTCTTCTGGAGACTCATGCGCTAAAAAAAGGGGGGGGGATACAGAAAGACATGAAACCTTTTCATCAAACCCTTGCAATTCAAATCTTAAAACTAACTATGGGAAAAGATTTGTTTGTTCCAACAGGACAAAACGTCACCAACTTAACGGCTGAGAAAGAAAAGATACAGGTTTGCATTGAGTAGGATGTACCAAAAAGTGGCAACGGAAAGGCTGACCCGTCTGAACATTCAATGGCCTCAGTCTTATACAGATCCATATGCATCTGCTTCCTGAGTGCTGGTATTAAAGGCCTGTGCCACCACACCTGGCCTGTATACTGCTTCTAAAAGTTAAAGAGGTAGCAATCACTCTTGGAAGCTATGAGTTGTGCAAGTTAGGATCTTTTTATCACATCCTTTTAACGGCATTCTTCCTATTTATGTCTAAACAACGATAAGATTATGAAGTAGCCAGCATTTGTCTTTTTCCATCTTGTACATAAACTGATCTATATTAGTTTATGTCATCTAAAATTGACATCTATGATGTATGCTCGTGTTTATCAAGAGAAGCTAATGAACTCCTACTAAGTAAGAGCCATTTCTAAGTTAAGTAGGTCGGTTGCTTTGATAAAGACCATGACCAAAATGAATTTGAGGTGGAATGTATTGATTCCTCATTGAACTTTATAGTTTTTCATTAAGGGTAGCAAGACACGAATTCAAGGCAGAGCCCTGGATGCAAGAACCTAGAGGAAGGACCTGAAGTAAAAACCATGGAGGAATGTGGCTAAATGGCTTACTTAGCCTACTTTTCTTTTTTTATATTATTTATTTATGTGTATGAATGTACTGTCTGCATGTAGGTTTGTGCACCCGTGTCCTGCAATGTCGTGGAGGTCAGAAGAGGGTGTCAGATTCCCCTGGAACTGGAGTTAAAGATGTTTCTCAGCCACTATGTGGATGCTGGGAATAGAACCTGGGTCCTCTGCAAGAGCAGTTAGTGCTCTTAACTGCTAGGCCATCTCTCCAGCCGCAGCCTACTTTTCTTATATAGCACTGGCCAACAGGCCCAGGGATGGCATCACCCATAAGGGCAGGGCCCACTGATATCAATTAGAAAGAATTCAAGGAAATGCCTCACAGATATGGCCACAAGCCGATCTCCTAATTACTCAACTTGACAACTTAAGATAAAAAGCACAAGGTATCAAAATTTTTCCCCCAGTGGGTACTCAGGTTAATAGAGAGGTGCCCTTCTGGCCTACCCTCTCAAACTATGGTACAATTGAGGATGACTTGATAAGCATCCTAGAGTCCAGCAGTATTGTTGGGTATAATTGGCACATCTTCTGTGTATATCAAGGTGATTCATTCAGTGATGACTACTTGACCCAGGGTTGGCCAGTAGAAACTAATATCCATAGAAATCTATTATCTCCATTTCCTGTTGTGGATCTCTGTATTTATTGCCATCTACTGTAAAATGATAGCTCTGGAGAGATGGCTCAGTGGTTAAAAGCCCTGGCTGCTCTTACAGAGGACCTGGGTTTGGTTCCATCCACCCATAATGCAGTCCACAATTGTTGGTAATTCCAGTTCCAGGAGATCCTATTCCCTCTTCTGGCCTCCATTGGAATTGCATACATAAGTGCCATTATATAAATACAGGCAAATTGCTCATACACACAAGTTATAAATAAATTTATCTTAGGAAATCAGCATCTGCAAGAGGGTACTAACATAAAGGTATAAAGATAAAAATAAAAAGATAAGGTTTGGGGCTGTTTAATAATGTTCATTTAGCAAACAGTAGTAGATATTCCCCCAAAGGATCTACTAAACTAAGGGTTCTTAGAGCAAGTTATGGGACCATGTAAGAGTTCTATCTTGTGAAGTGGACCTTGAAGCAAATCATAAAGTGGTTGTTAATTCTAAAAATATTTGTTACATTTTTGTACCAGTGGGCACATCTTGCCAAGTCAATCATTAGTATAGCTCAATGTTTACAGATGTGTAATAATTTGATTATTTTTCTCCCCGGTTCATGTGATTTTAAACTTCTAGCACTCTGAAAGCTACCCAGTAGGGATGAGTTTCCAGTTCGGCACCAGTTTGATTTCTCCAATTTTTCTGGTTCAAGTATTTGGTGTCTTCAGGGATAGAGTCTTAACTTCAAGTTCTGGAGTATAAGCAAGAACAATGGCAATAGCCTGTAGTGTTTTTGTGTCTATGAGACAGCACTGACCAATAGCTAGAAAAGAGACAACCCACCTTGGCACTGGGCTTTTTATATGATAGGTCATGTTATATAGGAGAGGCATTCATATCTCCTGGTTATTGAGTAATTACATTTAAACTCTTTTTATGTATGTATACACTTTAGGAAGCTTTGACAATAGATTTCCCTCCATCTTTTGACAAGTCATTAATGTCAGTTATGCATCCCCATCCTTCCTCCCCTATGGTGCCCACTCATTCCCTCACATAGCCCTTCCTGTTCCACCTTTCTCCCTTCTTACCACCCCTGTTTTATTACCCCTCCCCTTAACATCCATCTCTATGACCTCTTAATGAGTTCACAGCTTATATTGGTATTCCAATTGAAACACACATATCTAAAGATTCAAATATAGCATCTACATATAAAAGAGAATATGTAGTGTTTTCACATGTCTTGCGAATGCTGCTATAAGCAATATGGGTTCATATGTACAACTGCCTTATTATGAACATACAACACAATTTTATTATATTAATATACCACCTGTGGCTCTTACAATCTTTTCATCCCCCATTCACAATGATCCCAAGCCTTGAAAGAGGAGGGTGTGATATAGATTTTTCATTTAGTGCTGAGCAATCTGTAGTCTCTTATTCTCTGTATAGTGAACAGTTGTGGATCCCTTTGTTAATTGCCATCTGTTGCAAAAATAAGTTTCTCTGGTGAGTGTTGAATGATTCACTAATCTATGTGTATAAGTCATTGGGAGTCAATTTAATGCCATATCTATTTGGCAGTATAATAGTTGTAGTTTCTCCCCTACTCAGGTTGAATTGTATAGGCACATGTCTTTGGTCCTGATAACAGGGCCAGTTTTGGGCTCCTTTCTGTGTAGTGACCTTGAATCCACTCAGATTATGGTTGGTTGTTGTCACACAAAAAATATTATCTTAACCATTCTGAATGGAGAAAGATGAAATCTCAAAATAATTTTAATACCTATGTCATGATTTTGAAAAAAAAAAATCATCAGCCTTACCTAACTGTGAATCCTGCAAGCTAGAACAACTGGCAAAGCAAGATATGCCCACTGGTACAGAAGAGATATGAATAGTAGGGAAGGAACATACCACTTTTTTGTCCTTTTTCAGAAAGGGTCTCCCCACAGCCCCAGCTGTCCTGGAACTCACTATGTAGACCAGGCTGACCTTGAACTCACAGAAATCTGCCTGCCTCTGCCTCCTGAGTGCTACAATTAAAGGTGTGCATCAGCATGCCTGTCAAACTACTTTATTTATTTATTTATTTATTTATTTATTTATTTATTTATTTTGGTCTTTTCGAGACACGGACTCCCTGTAGCCCCAGCTTCCTGGAACTCACTCTGTAGACCATGCTGGCCCTGAACTCACAAAGATCCGCCTGCCTCTACCTCCCAAGTGCTAGTATTAAAGGCATGCGCCACCACGCCTGTCACAAACCACTTTCTAATCAGATATAAGGTCTATTTCCCAAGAAGGAACTCATAACTGGTAATGATATAAGGTCTAGGAACCTGAATATAGACAGATCACAGGCCATAAGAGAAAGCCTAATGCTACTATCTTGCCAAAATATAGTATTAAACGAGCTCCTAATTACTTATTGTTATGCTTGCTAACAGTAATTAACACAGAATCTTACAACTGGCCAAGACAGAATCAGAGATTTCAATGGTTCCTGAATAGGACACCTATATCAAATAGTGTTTGGAAAGATTGTAAGAGCCAATTTGGTTAGTTGACCACAAGAAACAGTTTTCAAACAACTGGGCAGTTATTCATATAAACTCGCAACAATGGTGACACCATGCACAAGTTCCACAGGAGCTCTGCCAAACAATTTCTGACTTAACTACTCTTGCCAGATTTTCTCAGGTTTTGGATACTATGAATGATGCTTAAAATTCAGCCTTGGAGCCACTCAAGATTGAGGTGCAGTTGGGGTACTAAAAGTGGTCCTGGCTTAGTGAGGGGTAGGTGCACAGGAACAAACTTTCCATGAATTATCACATTTTAGGTGCAAGTCTTCACAGGTCTGTGTTAGGCTTGTGTCAGCATGACCCGAAATGAAAGGAAAACACCAGGTTTAGGCACTCTGGGAAAGTTTACTTCAGGGATAGCCAGGGCTGGCATCAAAGTTGGAGAAAAGCAGTCAGCAGCAAAATGGCATCTGGCCAGGCCGTTTAAGATGTCTTGGGCAGGACATAAGGTAAGAGGAAGTGAGGTCTCTGATTGACAGTTGCTTGAGGGAGTGGAAAATACTGTGCACTCTGAGAATGCCAGCCATAAATTCCAGATCTTAGGGAGAACCAACCCTAACAGTCTGTGGGAGGTGTTGAGGTTTTGCTAGGTCCTCAGATGGCAGGGCCTCATTTACTTTACTTTACTTTACTTTAATTTAATATTTGGTGTGTGTGTGTGTGTGTGTGTGTGTGTGTGTGTGTGTGTGTGTGTGTGTTTATAGACCAGAGGCATTATAAGCCCTAGACCTGGAGATACAGGTATTTGTGAGCTACACAACATGACAAAACTGAGATATTTTGGAACATTAGTCCTCATTATGAAACACTATGCCACCTCTCCAGCCCCAGAACATCTTTCTTAAGAGGTAAATAAGAGGAAACTTAAAACAAAACATGAAGAATGCTATCATTATGATGTCATTTAACTTTTGTTACTATTTACTCAAATTAGACAAATTGTTTCTAAACTGGAATTTTTAACCACAAAGAAATTATACGTGCTTAATGACCTAGATATGTTTAGCAATTTTGTTTTAAATAATTACATATGCATGAAATGTCATGTGAGCCTATAAATATGTACAACTTTATATTTGTATATGTCAACCAAAATACATTAAATTAAAAAAATTAAAAAGAAATCTATAAAAATTAAATAGATTTCTCATTTACATGAATTTATGATTTGCTTCTTTGTTTAAAGTATCCTGTTTTGTTTTCTCCCACTACCTCTTTAATAGGTATATGAAGTATGTCATATATGTTTATAACACCACATTAAAATTATTTAAAATGAAAGAGATTATGGGGCTGGAGAGATGGGTCAGGGGTTAAGAGCACTGGTTGCTCTTATAGAGGATCTAGGTTGGAATCCCAGCAACCACATAATGACTAACAACCATCCACAGTTCAGGATCCAGGGAATCTGGTGCCCTCTTCTGTCCTCCGTGGGCATTGTATGTCATGAGTACACTTACATACACGCCAGTGTAACACTTATACAAATAAACAAATAATTTAAAATTTAAATTAATATATTAAAATAAGAGGAATATGTTCATTGCATAAATGTACATCTCAAAATCAAATAAAAAAGATTCACTTTTCATATTGAAAAGGGATAAGTAAATGTAAACTTTTTTCCATTTTTTTTATTATTACCATTATTAAACTTTTTCCATACATCACACATCATTTCTCGATTGAATCTAGAGTCGCTTCCCTGCACTCCGCCATACATGTCCTGCATCTCTCTCCAAATCTCTCCAGAGATTTTTTTCAGTTCTTTTGTTGTTGTTCTCTCCAACTCGCAATGCATCTATATATANCTGAAAAGGAAACCCATTGGCTATTAACAGCCATTAAACTTTGTTAAAATTTGCATCTCTTAGCAGAAAACCCTTGAAGAAAGAGGTGCAAGCAAAGATAGAAGGAAATTAATAGATATGAAATTTTTGTCCTGGTTGTATAACACCTAGCATATTTAGGAAATAGCAGTATACCGGTGGATGCTTCTAGGTAGATGTGAAAAGGGGAAGTGGATGACTAGCATACTTGAATTTATTGTAAACTCCAACCAGGAATACTGAACATTATTTTGGAACCTTAAAAAATGCACTGTGAAGAAGGTTTTTTTTTCATGTTTCCGTTTTTATTTGATGTTTCCAAATGTAAAAAATGTATGATGTTTTCCAAATGTAAAGAATGTTGATTCTTACACCAGTTAGAATGACACCATCTCAAGTGAGATCATGCAAAATAGTTCAGTGTATACAACAATAAATTCTCTTCACCTTTTCTGCTTCATACAATGTGATTGACAGAAAATTAGATGGCATGGGCTTGGTTGGAAAATGCCATTGAACAAAAACAAACAAAAACACCACCACAAAGAACAGTTTCTACTATTCTGCAAGTCAGTTTTCAATAACTTATTATTTTTTTACTTAGAAGGCACATGGAAGTTTTGCTTTTTTTAATGAACATCTGGGGGAGTTGTAGAATTTTGGTGAATCCTAAAAGGAATAAGTCATTGGTGGTGTCAGAAGATAGGCTTTTTGGTGACTGTGTATTTTAACGAATTTGTTTCTGCTTTTGTTTTTGAGAAAGAGTCACCTGTGTAAGTCCCAGCTGGCCTGGAAATCATTTTATGTGACTAGTCTGCCTCAGTCTTTTTATTTTTTTTTTTTTAATTAATTTTATTGGGATGCTTTGTGCATTTCATATGATTTTTTCCAAATTCAGTTCAGTTAATTCCTTTCCCTCCCCCCCCATCTACCACCACCCATCCCAGATCATGCATTCTGGCCATAACTGTCCTGCATTCTTCTCTCCAGTTTTTTTTTTTTCATTTTAGTTAAGTTAGATAATCCATGAGTACAAGCATCCTTCATATGCAAAACCTATCTGCAGGCTGTTGTGCCCAAACACCTACAGCCCACCATCCATGGGGCTGCAGTTTGTTTGTTCAATCAATGACAAAATGAGTGTCCAGACACATTGCTGTAGTTTCACATTCACCCCAATCGCAGGCCTTACATTCTACCACGACCCCCTCTTCCGCAGGTTGTTCCCTAGCTTAGAAAAGGGGCACAGGTGGATGAAGGTAAACAAGTCCACTCCTCATCTGGAGCTGTTGACTGACTCTGGTCAATTCTGGCTGTTTCCTTCAATGGGCTGACAGTCTGTCCAGGAATAACTTTCCGAATCCTACTAAAGAAACAGCAATTGATATATAGGAACTTAAGCACATAATAGGTTATGGTAGGTTTACTTTAGGCATAGACACATGTTTGGATATGTTAATCACTGAATTACAATTTTCCCCCCTGTTAATATGACAGGGTCTTACTGTGGCTTTATAACATCTACACTTAGAGGATTAAAGCTTGTGGCATCAGCCATGGATTATTTTCTCCAAGGGGAGAGCCCATAGCCAATTAGAATTTGGATATACAGGCACATGGCTGCCTCTGCTGTACAGTATTTTCCAGGCAGGGTGAGGTGTATCTGGTGCTGACGTGGAGTCTTGTTGACTCAGGGATCCCCATATTTTGCTTTACTGGTATTAGTGGCCTTGGTAAACTCTCTGGCAATTCCAGAGGCCATCTGTACACTTGCATGTGTGGTTCATACATCCCTCCCATTTAAACGTCAGGTCTCGGCAGCAGGGTCTTATTGCTCATCCTCCTGTCAGTATCCCAACTTAGAGGCAAGGAGGGCACTTTCACTTTTGTGGGGCCTTGGATCCCCTGGCCAACATCCACCTGGTAGAACAGTCCATTGCTGTCAGAGCCTCCTGTATTTAATATATTTTGGCCTGAGTGCATATGCCCTAAGGACTTTCAGTATTTATTTGGTTCTAAACAGAAGTAATCCCTTCCACAGTTCCATGTCTAGTAGTCAATTAAAGAAAGCAGTTTTTAAAACCGGTTTATAAGAGATAACCTCTAACAATGTGTCTCCAATTTACAGTTGGGGAGCGACCTCATCATCTGTTCATATTTCTGCCTCTGTTCTATGGGTGGGAAGGCAGGAAGCTCTATAATCAAAACCTTTTTGGACACCTAGAAGGTAGTTTCATTAGGACTCTTATAATAGTTGTTACAGTAGGATCCACAGAGGGTTTCGAGTTTATGGCAATCTGAGGCTTTCTTCCTTTGAATGTTCGAGAAGCCACAATGGAATGAAAGACAGCATCTTCAGCAAGTGGTGCTGGCAAAACTGGATCCACCACTTGTAGAAGAAATGAAATTAAACCCCTACTCTCACCGATACAAAAGGTCAACTCCAGGATGGGACCAAAGACCTCAACATAAACCCAAAACCTCTGAGGTGATTAGAAGAGAACTTGGCCAGCAGACTACAAGACATAGGTGTAGGAAAAGACTTCCTAACCCAGACAGCAGCTGCACAAGAAATAAGAATCGCAATTGACACAAATGGGACCTCATTTAACTCAAGAAGCTCCTGTACATCAAAGGAGCTAATAAAGGAGTGGGAAGAGAGACCCACAGAGTGGGAGAACCTTCACACGATACATCTGACAAAGCTTAATTTCCAGAGTATACAAGCTACTCAAAAAAACAAAACGAAAGAAAACAAAATGAATCATTAAAGATGGAGCAAGATCTAATAGAGACTTCACAGAGGAGGAGTTAAGAGATGGCCGAGAAACATCTTAAGAAGCTGTTCAACATCTCTGAAAATTAAGGAAATGCAATTAAAACCACTCTGAGATACCACCCTTACTCCAATAAGACTGGCTGGATTCAGGAACTAATGACACCGAAGTGCTGGAGAGGTTGTGGGGAAAGGGGAACACTCATCCATTCTGGTGGAATGTAAACTTGTACAGCCATATGGAAAGCAGTGTGGAAAACCCTTATGAAGACTCAAAATGGCCTTGCCATTTGACCCAGTCATACCACCTCCGGGTATATAACACAAGACAACACGTTACTGTCAAAGATACATGCACAGCTATGTTTATTGCAAGCTCTGTTCACAATAGCAAAAAGCTGGAACCAGCCCAGGTGCCCTTCAAACTGACGAGTGGATAGAGAAAATTGTGTACATAGTATACAATGAATACTATGCAGCAGTTAAAGAGGGACACATCATGAAATTTGCAGGTAATGGATGGAGCTGGAAACATTATGTTAAGTGAAGTAACAACAGTCCCCAGGAAAACAAACGACAAAATGTGTCCCTCATATGTGGATGCTATACCAACAACCCAGATATAAATATTTCTCATGGAGAGGGAGGGCATAGTAAAAGAACAGTAAAGACTGGCATCAAGAAATGGACAAATGAAAATGGTGATTGGAAGGGGGAGGGTGGGAGAGGGACACGTGTGTATATTGATTAAGCATAATTAATTGACGTGAGCTCAGCAAGTACCCCGTTTCGCCTAGACACTGTCTACAGGACACTGTGTTTTAGGACTAGTAGTAAAAGTAAACTGTGATATAAACAACATGGTTTTACAGATCTGATTAAAATGGTAAATGCATCTGAATCAATGGAGAATATATTCGCTGTTGCCCACATTTGCTTTTACATAAAATCGTAGAGCATAACTTTGGGATTGACACACATACAAATGTTCTCTATATATTCTTGCTTGTTACAGTATCACCTTGTAGCATTCTCTTTAAGATGATTAACGTAAAAATTAAGTTTGGCTTTCCCAAATTAATCATATATTAGTCACCCAAACAACTGGGTGGAATTTGATTAAATCTTTGCCTTGACTCCACCCTATAGTCATGTATAATACAACTATCTTCTGGAGGACTCATACGCTAAAAAAAAAAAGGGGGGGGATACAGAAGACATGAAACCTTTTCATCAACCCTTCAATTTCAAATCTTAAACTAACTAATGGGAAAAGATTGTTTGTTCCAACAGGACAAGACATGTCACCAACTTAACAGGCTGAGAAAGAAAAAATACAGGTTTGCATTGAGTAGGATTGTACCAAAAGTGGGAAGGAAAGGCTGACCCGTCTGAACATTCAATGGCTCAGTCTTATACAGATCCTATGCATCTGCTTTCCTGAGTGCTGGGTATTAAAGGCTAGTGCCACCACCCTGGCCTGTATACTGCTTCTAAAAGTTAAAGAGGTAGCAATCACTCTTGGAAGCTATGAGTTGTGCAAGTTAGGATCTTTTTATCACATCCTTTTAACGGCATTCTTCCTATTTATGTCTAAACAACGATAAGATTATGAAGTAGCCAGCATTTGTCTTTTTCCATCTTGTACATAAACTGATCTATATTAGTTTATGTCATCTAAAATTGACATCTATGATGTATGCTCGTGTTTATCAAGAGAAGCTAATGAACTCCTACTAAGTAAGAGCCATTTCTAAGTTAAGTAGGTCGGTTGCTTTGATAAAGACCATGACCAAAATGAATTTGAGGTGGAATGTATTGATTCCTCATTGAACTTTATAGTTTTTCATTAAGGGTAGCAAGACACGAATTCAAGGCAGAGCCCTGGATGCAAGAACCTAGAGGAAGGACCTGAAGTAAAAACCATGGAGGAATGTGTGCTAATGGCTTACCTTAGCCTCCTTTTTTTTTTATATTATATATTTATTTATGTGTATGAATGTACGGTTGCAATGTAGGGTTTGTGCACCGTGTCTGCAATGTCGTGGAGGTCAGAAGAGGGTGTCAGATTCCCCGTGAAACTGGAGTTAAGATAAACAGTTCTCTCAGCCACTATGTGGATGCTGGGAAAGAACTGGGTCCTCCCAAGAGCAAGTTAGTGCTCTTAACTGCTAGGCCATCTCTCCAGCCCAGCCTACTTTTCTTATATAGCACCTGGCCAACAGAGCCCAGGGATTGGCATCACCATAAGGGCAGGGGCCCACTGATATCAATAGAAAAGAATTCAAAGAAATGCCTCAAGAAATGGCCACAAGCGATCTCGTCTAATTCTCAACTTGACAAACTTAAGATAAAAAAGCACAAGGTAATCAAAATTTTTCCCCCAGTGGGTACTCAGGTTAATAGAGAGGTGCCCTTCTGGCCTACCCTCTCAAACTATGGTACAATTGAGGATGACTTGATAAGCATCCTAGAGTCCAGCAGTATTGTTGGGTATAATTGGCACATCTTCTGTGTATATCAAGGTGATTCATTCAGTGATGACTACTTGACCCAGGGTTGGCCAGTAGAAACTAATATCCATAGAAATCTATTATCTCCATTTCCTGTTGTGGATCTCTGTATTTATTGCCATCTACTGTAAAATGATAGCTCTGGAGAGATGGCCTCAGTGTAAAAGCCCTGCTGCTCTTCAGCAGGACCTGGGTTGGTTTCCATCCACCATATCGCAGTCCACAATTGTTGGTAATTTTCCAGCTCCATGAGACCTATTCCCTCTTCTGGCCTCCATATGGATTGCATACATAAGTGCCATTATATAAATACAGGCAAATTGCTCATACACACAAGTTATAAATAAATTTTATCTTAGGAAATTCAGCATCTGCAAGAGGGTACTAACATAAAGGTATAAAGATTAAAAAAAAAAAGATAAGGATTTGGGGCTGTTTAATAATGTTCATTTAGCAAACAGTAGTAGATATTCCCCCAAAGGATCTACTAAACTAAGGGTTTCTTAGAGCAAGTTTGGGAACATGTAAGAGTTCTACTCTTGTGAAGTGGACCTTGAAGCAAATCATAAAGTGGTTGTTAATCTAAAAAATTTGTTACATTTTTTGTACCCCAGTGGGCACATCTTGCCAAGTCAATCATTAGTATAGCTCAATGTTTACAGATGTGTAATAATTTGATTATTTTTCTCCCCGGTTCATGTGATTTTAAACTTCTAGCACTCTGAAAGCTACCCATGTGGATGAGTTTCCCATTCGGCAACCAGTTTGATTTCTCCAATTTTTCTGGTTCAAGTATTTGGTGTCTTCAGGGATAGAGTCTTACTTCAAGTTCTGGAGTATAAGCAAGAACAATTGGGCAATAGCCTGTAGTGTTTTTGTGTCTATGAGGACAGCACTGACCATAGCTAGAAAAGAGCAAACCCACGTCTTGGCACTGGGCTTTTTATATGATAGGTCATGTTATATAGGAGAGGCATTCATATCTCCTGGTTATTGAGTAATTACATTTAAACTCTTTTATGTATGTATAGCCACTTTAGGAAGCTTTGTAACCAATAGAATTTCCCTCCATCTTTTGACAAGTCATTAATGTCAGTTATGCATCCCCATCCTTCCTCCCCTATGGTGCCCACTCATTCCCTCACATAGCCCTTCCTGTTCCACCTTTCTCCCTTCTTACCACCCCTGTTTTATTACCCCTCCCCTTAACATCCATCTCTATGACCTCTTAATGAGTTCACAGCTTATATTGGTATTCCAATTGAAACCACATACATAAAGATTAATATAGCATCTACATTAAAAGAGAATATGTAGTGTTTTCACATGTCTTGCGAATGCGCTATAAGCCAATAATGGGTTTTCATATGTAAACTGCCTTATTAATGAACATACAACACAATTTTATTATATTAATATACCACCTGTGGCTCTTACATCTCCTTTTCACCCCCTTCCACAATTGATCCCAAGCCTTGAAAGAGAGGGTGTGATATTAGATTTCATTTAGTGCTGAGGCAATCTGTAAGTTCTCTTATTCTCTGTATAGTGAACAGTTGTGGATCCCTTTGTTAATTGCCATCTGTTGCAAAAATAAGTTATCTCTTGGTGAGTGTTGAATGATTCACTAATCTATGTGTATAAGTCATTGGGAGTGCAATCTTAATGCCATAATTATTTAGGCAGTAATATAGTTGTAGTTTCTCCCCTACTCAGGTTGAATTGTATAGGCACATGTCTTTGGTCCTGATAACAGGGCCAGTTTTGGGCTCCTTTCTGTGTAGTGACCTTGAATCCACTCAGATTATGGTTGGTTGTTGTTCACACAAAAAATATTATCTTAAAACCATTCTCGAATGGAGAAAGATGAAATCTCAAAATAATTTTAATACCTATGTCATGATTTGAAAAAAAAAATATCAGCCTTACCTAACTGTGAATCCTGCAAGCTAGAACAACTGGCAAAGCAAGATATGCCCACTGGAGCAGATAGTAGAAAGAATATGTAGGGAAGGAACATACCACTTTTTTGTCCTTTTTTCAGAAAGGGTCTTCCCCAACAGCCCCAGCTTGTCCTGGAACTCACTATGGTAGACCAGGCTGACCTTTGAAACTCACAGAAATCTGCCTGCTCTGCCTCCTGAGTGCTACAATTAAAGGTGTGCCACAGCATGCCTGTCAAACTACTTTATTTTATTTATTTTAATTTATTTTTTATTATTTATTTATTTTGGTCTTTTTCGAGACCGGAACTCCCTGTAGCCCCAGCTTCCTGGAACTCACTCTGTAGACCATGCTGGCCCTGAACTCACAAAGATCCCGCCTGCCTCTACCTCCCAAGTGCTAGTATTAAAAGGCATGCGCACCACGCCTGTCACAAACCACTTTCTAATCAGATATAAGGTCTATTTCCCAAGAAGGAACTCATAACTGGTAATGATATAAGGTCTAGGAACCTGAATATAGACAGATCACAGGCCATAAGAGAAAGCCTAATGCTACTATCTTGCCAAAATATAGTATTAAACGAGCTCCTAATTACTTATTGTTATGCTTGCTAACAGTAATTAACACAGAATCTTACAACTGGCCAAGACAGAATCAGAGATTTCAATGGTTCCTGAATAGGACACCTATATCAAATAGTGTTTTGGAAAGATTGTAAGAGCCAATTTGGTTAGTTGACCACAAGAAACAGTTTTCAAACAACTGGGCAGTTATTCATATAAACCTCAACAATGGTGACACCATGCACAAGTTCCACAGGAGCTCTGCCAAACAATTTCTGACTTAACTACTCTTGCCAGATTTTCTCAGGTTTTGGATACTATGAATGATGCTTAAAATTCAGCCTTGGAGCCACTCAAGATTGAGGTGCAGTTGGGGTACTAAAAGTGGTCCTGGCTTAGTGAGGGGTAGGTGCACAGGAACAAACTTTCCATGAATTATCACATTTTAGGTGCAAGTCTTCACAGGTCTGTGTTGGCTTGTGTCAGCATGACCAAATGAAAGGAAAACACCAGGTTTAGGCACTCTGGGAAAGTTTACTTCAGGGATAGCCAGGGCTGGCATCAAAGTTGGAGAAAAGCAGTCAGCAGCAAAATGGCATCTGGCCAGGCCGTTTAGATGTCTTGGCAGGACATAAGGTAAGAGGAGTGAGGTCCTCTGATTGACAGTTGCTTGAGGGAGTGGAAAATACTGTGCACTCTGAGAATGCCAGCCATAAATTCCAGATCTTAGGGAGAACCAACCCTAACAGTCTGTGGGAGGTGTTGAGGTTTTGCTAGGTCCTCAGATGGCAGGGCCTCTGTTACTTTATTTACTTTACTTTAATTTAATATTTGGTGTGTGTGTGTGTGTGTGTGTGTGTGTGTGTGTGTGTGTGTGTGTGTGTTTATAGACAGAGGCATTATAAGCCCTAGACCTGGAGATACAGGTATTTGTGAGCTACACAACATGACAAAACTGAGATATTTTGGAACATTAGTCCTCATTATGAAACACTATGCCACCTCTCCAGCCCAGAACATCTTTCTTAGAGGTAAATAAGGAAACTTAAAACAAAACTGAGAATGCTATATTATTGATGTTCACTTTAACTTTTGTTACTATTACTCAAATTAGACAAATTGTTTTAAACTGGATTTTTAACCACAAAGAAATTATACGTGCTTAATGACCTAGATATGTTTAGCAATTTTGTTTTAAATAATTACATATGCATGAAATGTCATGTGAGCCTATAAATATGTACAACTTTATATTTGTTATATGTCAAAAAATACATTAAATTAAAAATAAAAAAAAATCTGATAAAAATTAAATAGATTTCTCATTACATGAATTTATGATTTGCTTCTTTGGTTTAAAGTATCCTGTTTTGTTTTCTCCCACTACCTCTTTAATAGGTATATGAAGTATGTCATATATGTTTATAACACCACAATTAAAATTATTTAAAATGAAAGAGATATGGGGCTGGAGAGATGGGTTCAGGGTTAAAGAGCACTGGTTGCTCTTATAGAGGACAAGTTTGGAATCCCAGCACCACATAAAAAGAACACAACACCACACTTAGGATCGCAGAGGAATCTGTGCCTCTTCTGTCCTCCGTGGGCATTGTATGTCATGAGTACACTTACATACACGCCAGTGTAACACTTATACAAAAAACAAATAATTTAAATTTAAATTAATATATTAAAATAAGAGGAATATGTTCATTGCATAAATGTACATCTCAAAATCAAATAAAAAAGATTCACTTTTCATATTGAAAAGGATAAGTAAATGTAAACTTTTTTCCATTTTTTTTTTATTAATACCATTATTAAACTTTTCCATACATCAACATCATTTTCTCGATTGAATCTAGAGTCGTTCCCTGCACTCCGCCATACTGTCCTGCATCTCTCTCCAATCTCTCCAGAGATTTTTTCAGTTCTTTTGTTGTTGTTCTCTCCAACTCGCAATGCATATATATATATATATATATATATATATATATATATATACTTACTATCGGAGCTGAGGCTAGAACACACAGAGTCAACATGATAATGATATCTTAAGAGGGAGCTGGATAAGCAAGGAAACAAGTAGTGTATAGCTAAGCGGGGGGGGGATGTTCATGTGCTTATCTGATATTTAAAATAAGTTTGGTGGCGCACGCGTTTAATCCTAGCACTTGGGAGGCAGAGGCAGGCAGATCATTGTGAGTTTCAGGCAGCCAGGTCTACAGAGTGAGTTCCAGGACAGCTGGGGCTACAGGGAGACCCTGTCTCAAAAAGACCAAAAAACCAAAAAGTTTGTGAAATGGGCATCCTCTATCCGTATATCCGTATAGTTGGAGATTTTGAACAACCGAATCAGGAGCTTCTAAGTAAAGAAGACTAAAGAGTTTTCGCAAATCAAAATGGCAAATGAGATATGGGCAACTGTGAGCACTTGGTGATGTATATATGATACATAATACTTTGTGGTTCTGAAGATAAATCAGTGTCTTAGAAGCAAACCAATTATGTCTTTACTGCTAATTGTCTCATTTTAGGTTCCAAATAAAGATTTGGCACTTAGTTTTAAATTATTTAAATTCAGAAATAGCACCGCTCCAACTATTATCCTTTCTTTTTTCTTTTTTTTAAAGTTTAAACTTTTGTTTTTATTTTTATTTTTGTTTATAGGTGTATGAATGTACTGTCTGCGTAGGTTTAATTGTGCACCCGTGTCGTGCAATGCTGCAGAGGTCAGAAGAGGGTGTCAGATTCCCCTGGAACTGGAGTTCTCCTGGAATTGGAGTTACAGACGGTTCTCAGCCGCCATGTGGGTGCTGGGGATTGAACCCGGTTCCTCTGCAAGAGCAGTTGGTGTTCTTAACTGCTAGGCCATCTCTCCAGCCCCATATCCTTTTCTTAAAAATAGTATAAAATAGCTAAAATTCACATTCCATAAAAGGCTAGGAAACTATGACATCACAAAAATTCTGTGAACTTTTCTTAAGATTAAGAAGGCAAAAATTTAATTTCTATGATTCAGTCCACAGTACAGCCTCTTTTTTTTTTTTTTTTTTGCCACTGCGTTCCCATTGATAATCTAAACTCAAAGTTTCAGTCCTGCCATTAAAGGAAGAAAAAATTCTGGATGCCTTTCTCCATGAATGTTGCTTTTATTCTCCCTGTTTCGACAACTTTAATATGTTTGCATGCTGAAGTTGATGAGGGAATAATATTTTAAAACTTGTGTTTGCTTATCTCCTTACAAGTACTTTAAACATTGTCTTTATTCCAAATTCAAGATAGGAGACTATTGGCACTTATTTTCTTGTGGTCTCAAGCACAAATTAAAATGAAATAGCTCCATTTAACAACTTGCTTTCACATTCTTCATATTATGAATGGATTATTCATGGAGAAGTCAAAATAGTTAGACAAACAAAAACTCTGAAAAATTAGAAGTCAATTATCAGGTATAATATTTTTAATGCTACAGTTACTGAAGACATAGAAAATGTGATAGGATCAAGAAAGAAGTCATGAAAAGAAAGAAATGTTACAAAGAATAAAAGATTGGATGGCATTTCATTTTCAAAAATGTTGATCACTGCTTTTTAAAGCATTCTTTTATTATTAATTCAAAACCCTACATTTACACTAAGGATGATTTTTTGTGCTGTGCTATCAAGTAGAGTCACTCAAGTAACAATTTAATTTCCTCTCACATCGATACTTTCTCACTTCAATAATTTCTTTATTCTCAGTCACCCACACAAACCTGTCTTAATTGTAAAGTAATATATTTTCAAAATAGTCATTATTTCACTAATAATTGGTGGTCTTCATCTATGAAGTGCATGTATTAACTTTATGTATTATAACAGGGGAAGGAAACACTCAACTTCATACAAAATAAAAATATCTACCTTAATTTAAATTAGATATCTATAAAAATTTTAGGAAACTGTAATGATCATTCAATGTAAAATAATATTAGAAATCACTTAGAGTTTAAATTATCAAGCATTCATACTATAATTTGTTTTATCAGCTCTTAGATGCAATAAAAGATCTCTATTTTAATAGAAAATCCACTAACCTCTTTCAGTTAAAATAAAGAACATGTTAAACTCTGTCCATGTGTTCAAAAATTTATGCTTATTCTGTTATTCCATGATTCAAGTAAAAAATTAAGGTAGGGTTTTGGCAGTTAATGGCTGGATTATTTTAAGGTATTCCACAAGGCAGAAAAAAAATCATGTTCAATTAGTAGATCTTCTACCAAACTGATCATAATTTTACCATAAATTCATGATGAATGCACATGTTTTATCAATTTAAAATGTACTTACTTGTCTAAGTAAAAATTAAGACATAGAAGTAATCTTTCTTCCAGTAATTGTGTGGGTGAGTTTGATAAAATTGCAAAGTGAATTAGAAAGTACTAAACAGGACTGAGAAGATGATGTAGTAGATAAACTGTTTGTCACATGAGAGTGTGAATCAAGCTTGGATTGTTAGAACATAAAAGATAGGAAAGCATGCTGGCTTTTAATCCCAACACTCAGGAGGCAGAGGCAAAACATCCCTGAGACAAACTGTCTATCTAGACTGGGCAGAATCAGCAAATACCAGATTCATCAAGAGACCATACTTCAATGAACAAATTGAGGGCTAATAAAACAATAAACTTTAGTTAACTACATGGAGTCCCATAAAAAATATACATTTAGCCTCATATACAGATACAGGAATTCATATCCATATGAAAACATGCACACACACACACACACATACACACACACCATCATACCATCACACTTTACACATGCATAAAAGGGATTACAGTTTAACTTCATACTTCTTTTTTACTTATTTATTTGTTTATTATAATGCTTTATTGATGTTTTGTGTATTTCAGACATCATTTCTCAGTTCAGTTTAGACATATTCCCCTCCCCCTTCCCTGAACCCCACCATAGATAATGCATTCTGCCATAAATGTCCTGAATCTTTCTCTCTGTCTTTTTTTATGTTTAGGAATTCACATTTTCCTTCTTTAATTTTATATTACTCTAAAATATTAATACATACTTTCCACTCATATACAGTAATTACACAGTCTGAAAGTAGGTGGTGGATTGATTCTAGAGCCTGTTAAGAGAGTTACATTATAACAACATAGTTGCTTTCAGATAAACAGAAATATAACAAAAATGTTAACCTTGCCTTTCATCTGGGGATTTGGTGTTAGCATCCACAAATGAGGGAGACCGTTTGCTGCTTGTTTTTCTGGGACTCTGCTACTTCACTTAGCATAATGGCTTTAAGTTCCATACATTTGCCTGCAAAGTTCATGATGTCATCTTTCTTTATTGCTGAGTAGATGTACAAAATTTTTGTCATTGTGTACATTTTTGTAGATGTACCATTGTGTAGATGTACCACATTTTTGTCATTCACTCCTCAGTTGAGGGGCATTTGGGTTGGTTCCAGTTCTTCACTATTGTAAAGAGAGCTGCAATGTATCTTTGCAGTAGGATGAGTCTTGTGGGTTTATACCCAGGAGTGGTATGGCTGGGTCAGGTGGTAGGCCCATTTTGAGCCTTTTAAGCATTCTCCAAACTGCTTTCCACAGTGGTTGTACTAGTTTACATTCCCACTAGCAGTGGAAGAGTATTCCCTTTTCCCTACAACCTCTCCAGCATTTGGTGTCTTTTGTGTTCTTGATCTTAGCAAGTCGTACCAGAGATAGTATCTGAGAGTGGTTTTAATTTGCATTTCCTTAACTATTAATGATGTTGAACACTTTTTAAGATGTTTCTCAGCCATCTTTACTTACTGGCTGGTGAAGTCTCTGGTCAGTTCTTTACTCCAACTTTTGATTATGTCATTTTTTTTTCTTCTTTGTTTTTTGAGTAGTCTATATACTCTTGACATTAATGCTCTGTCAGATGAATCACTGGTGAAGATTTCCTCCCACTCTGTGGGTTTTCTCTTCACTTCCTTGATTGTTTCACTCACTGTACAGAAGCTTTCATACTTCTTAAAAGGTAGGCTTATCAGGAGGATGAGAAAGCAAAATCTTCAATCCAGTCTAGACTACATAATGAATTAGAAACCAGTTTGAGCCATGGTGTGACTTAGTCTCAAATAAAAATTTTACAAACAAAACAGAAAGGCTTAAAGATTTTTGTATGATATAGATATAAATGTATGGAAGCTTACTATACTGCATGATTAAAAATTCAGTTTGCCTTTATTATCAGAGACAAAAGAGATCAAGTAATGTCAAGGATGTGGAGACAAAGGAGTTTATACTGTTGGTCAAAATGTAAATTCTGGACATTATGAAAAACAGTAAAAAGGATCATCAAAAATTTTCAAAATTGAACTACTCCATTATCCAGCAGTCCCACAACTGGTTATTTTTCTAAATAAACTGAAATAAGTATGTGAGAAAGAAATATATACCCCATGTTTATTACAGAATTACAATAGTCATGAAATTGAATCACTGAGAAGGAAAGATGGCTTAGTACTGGCTACTCTTGGAGAAGCTGCTCTTACAGAGGACTTGGGTTCAATTCCAAGCACCATGTGGCAGCTAATAACCATCAGTGACATTAGATCCAGGGGAACCTGATGTCATCTTCTGACTTTTGTGGACATTGCATTACAGGGGTACACTTACATACATGCAAACAATACATTTATATACATAAAATAAAATATAATTATTAAAATATTTTAAATGAAATTCAATCACCCTAAGTGTACATCAACCCATGAATAAATAAAAATCTAATAAATATAAAAATACAATGATTTGAATTCATAAAGAGATGAAATTCATCCATTTGTGAAAACTAAGATGCAACTAGAAAATACAAGTTTAAGTGAAATAATCCAAACCTAGAAAGACAACTACCTATTTCTCACTCATACATGAAATCTAAAAATCTTCTTATAGAAATTTAAAATAGAATCGTACAGACAAGAACAAGGGGAGAGTACAAGATAGAAATGGAAGGGGCTGGAGAGATGGCCTAGCGGTTAGGAGCACCGACCGCTCTTGCAGAGGACTCGGGTTCAGTCCACAGCACCCACATGGTGGCCGAGAATCCTCTGAAACTCCAATTCCAGGAGAACTCCAGTTCCAGGGGAATCCGATACCCTCTTCTGACCTCCGCGGCATTGCACGACACGGGTGCACAAATTTGCATGCAGACAGTACATTCATACACATACAGAAATAAATAAAATTAATTAAAAAACTATTAAAAAGATAGAAATGGAAATCAACTCAATGAGTACTAGTTTATTATTAGGTAAGAGCAAATAATTCTTATGAGCTATAGAAAACAATAGTACAGTGTACAATTGAAAATGCTACAACAGAGGCAGTTGAATGTTCAGCCCTAAACAGGATGTCTATGTCCCCACCTCTAAGGCTCAGAGAATGTCAAGAAAGAGGAAGTGGAATGTATTTAAGCATTGGAAAACAAGGAGAAGAGCTGTGATGAGCTGTGTAGTCTGGATATTACATAGCCATTGCAACGATGGGCTCACATCATTTACAGTTGCCTGCACTCACTGTGCCTAAGCAAGCCTCCTCCTGGCATTGATTGGAGAGGGACTTACAGAACTATAGCCTATGCTGCTGGATTATTGATTACTAGAAGATTCTGGCAGAGAGGCAGTGATTGTCTTCACTAGTGTACCCACAGGTGAGCCACCCAGGGTGTATTGTACAGCTTGAAACCCATCGTTACACAGATGGACCTTGCTCAACTCAGTGAGTCTGGAGAAACAAAGGTTTGATTGTATGAAAAGAATTTATAAAGTTGATAGTTTGTTGGTAGAGGTGAAACAGAGATAGAAGAAAGTCAGAGCTAGAGCAAACAAAATGAATTATATGTATGTAAGAAATATTCTAAGCCTGGTGTGGTGGCGCACGCCTTTAATCCTAGCACTTGGGAGGCAGAGGCAGGCAGATCTTTGTGAGTTCAAGGCCAGCCTGGTCTACAGAGTGAGTTCCAGGATAGCTGGGCTTACATGGAGACCCTGTCTCAAAAAAGACCAAAAAAAGAGAGAAATATTCTAATATTCTAATACACATTTAAAACAAAAAAAAAGAAATATTCTAAGGACTGGAGAGATGGCCTAGCAGTTAAGAATGCTGACTGCTCTTGCAGAGGACCTGGGTTCTATCCCTGGTACCCACATGGCAGCTGAGAACCATCTGTAACTCCAATTTAAGGAGAACTCCAGTTCCAGGGGAATCCAACACCCTCTTCTGACCTCCAAGGCATTGCACCACGGTGCACAAAACTACATGCAGACAGTACAATCATATATATTTATATATATATATATGCATATATATGCATATATATGCATATATATGCATATATATAAAGATTTCATATATTATAAATAGTATATATATATATATATATATATATATAATATAATATATTATATGGAAATATTCTCAGGCTGGAGAGATGGCTCAGTGGTTAAGAGCACCGACTGCTCTTGCAGAGGACCCGGGTTTGATTCCCAGCACCCATATGGTTGCTAAGAACTGTCTCTAACTCCAGTTCCAAAGGAATCTGTTACTCTCTTCTGACATCCCCAGCATTGCCCAACACGGGTGTACCAACATACATGCAGACAGTACACTCATACACATTTAAAACAAAAAAAAGAAATATTCTCATCTCATTAATGAATATAGATGCAAAAATTCTCAAGAAAATACTTGCAAATCACACACAGACCCACATCAAAAAGATCATCCATAATGATCAAGTTGGATTCATACCAGAGATGCAGGGATGGTTTAACATACATAAATCAATAAATATCATAAAACACATAAATGGACTGAAAGACAAAAATCACACAATAATCTCAATTGATGCAGAAAAAGCCTTTGACAAGATCCAGCATCCCTTCATGTTTAACGTTCTAGAGAGACTGAAGGAAACATTGCTAAATATAATCAATGCCATATACAACAAACCCACAGCCAACATCATCCTAAAAGGAGAAAAATTAGAAGCATTCCCTTCAAAGGCAGAAACTGGGCAAGGCTGCCCCCTATCACCACTTCTCTTCAATATAGTGCTTGAAATGCTTGCTAGGGCAAAAAAGGCAAGAAAGGGAAATTAAAGGAGTACTAATTGGAAAAGCGGAAGTCAAATTATCCCTGTTTGCAGATGATATGATAGTTTACCCGAGGGATGATAAAAAAAAAAAAACCCTCCAACAGAAAATTTGTAGAAATGATTAAGAGTTTCAATAAAGTGGCAGGATACAAAATTAACCTAGAAAAATCAGTAACATTTCTTTACAACTAAAACAAGCAACTGGAGAAGGACTATAAGGAGACCTTCTCACTCACAATAGCTTAAAAAAAATAAAATACCTGGGAACAAACCTAACCAAAGACACCAAAGTTCTTTACCATAAAAATGTTAAACCATTGAAGTAGGAGATTGAAGATGACATCAATAGATGAAAAAAATCTCCCATGTTCATGGATTGGAAAATTTAATATAGTAAAAATGTTGATTCTACCCAAAATAATATAGAGATTCAATGCAATCCCAATTAAATCCCCCATAAGTTTCTTCACAGACTTGGGAAAAAAATCCTTAAATTCATATAGAAAAACAAGAGACCCAGAATAACTAAAGCAACCCTGAGCAAAAAATGCAATACAGAGGGGACCACTATATCAGATTTCAAGTTATATTACATGGTTATAGTCATAAAGACAGTCTGGTGCTGACAAAAAAGGAGACCCATTGACCAATGGAACAAAATTGAAGATCCAAATTTGAGCTCATAAAATTTCAGCCATCTCATATTCGATAAAGGGCCCAAAAAAGCCCATTGGAGTAAAGATAGCATCTTCAGCATATGTTGCTGGCAAAACTGGATCACCAATTGTATAAAAACAAAATTAAACATCCTACTTCTCATCCTGTAAAATAATAAACTCCAAGTGGATCAAAGACCTCAACATGAAACCTGAAACTCTGTATGTGATAGATGAAAATGTTGGTAGCAATCTACAAGTCATAGGAATAAGAAAAGACTTTCTAAATCAAACAGCAGCTGCATAGAAAATAAGGTCAACAATTGACAAGTGGGACCTCAGCAAACTCAAAAGTTTCTGTACAAGGAAAGAAACAATCAAGGAAGTGAAGAGAAAACCCACAGAGTGGTAGTAAAACTTCACCAGTGATACATTTAATTGGGAAGCATCCAGTATATATAAACTACTAAGAAAATCAAAGAAGTAAGACAACAAATGACTCATTCAAAAGACGGAGTAAAGAGCTGAACAGAGACTTCACCAGTGAGGAATTAAAAATGGCTGAGAAATATCTTAAAAATTGTTTAACATCATTAATAATTAAGGAAATACAAATTAAAACCACTCTCAGATATCATCTCACTCCAATAAGACTGGTTAAGATCAAGAAAACAAAAGACACTAAATGCTGGAGTGGATGTGGGAAAAGGGGAACACTCATCCACTGCTGGTGGGAATGTAAACCCCTACAACTACCATGGAAAGCAGTGTGGAAAACCCTTAAAAGACTCAAAATGAGCCTACCACCTGACCCAGCCATACCACTCCTGGGTATATATCCACAAGACGTATCCTACCACAAAGATACATGCACATTTATATTTACTCCAGCTCTTTTCACAATAGCAAAGACCTGGAAAAATCCCAAATGCCCTTCAAAAAGAGCAGTGGATAACAAAATTGTGGTACATCTACACAAAATGGAGTTCTATGTAGTCGTAAAGAAAGATGACACCATGAACTTTACAGGTAAATGGATGGAACTCAAAGCCATTGTGCTAAGTGCAGTAACATAGTTCCAAAAAACCAAATGCGGAATGGTATTCTTCATTTGTGGATGCTAGCACCAAATCCCTCAATTGAAAGGCAAGCTGAGCAAAGTTATTGTTATACTTCTTTCTATCTGAAAGAAACGCTGATGTTATAATGTGAATCTCTTAATTGGCCTTAGAATTAACTTACCACTTACTTTCAGACATGGGTATATGGGTGGAAGGTATATATTAATATTTTAGAGTAACATAAAATTAAAGTAAAAAATGTGAATTCCTAAACATATTTTGGAGTTCATATACAGTTTATTCCTAGAGGACATAATTCTGGTGCATATATGGCATTTATATAAGTATATTTTGGAGCAATGCAAATGGGAGGGAACAACAACAACATAAAGACTGGGTCAAAAGGAAAGGATTGATACAGTTAAATTCTCCCCAAAATAATAAACCTAAGCAGAGAAAAACTTTAAAATGACTGAGAGAAAAATGCATGATATGTATAGCAGAATGCATGAACTGGGGTTGGGTAGGGGGAGAAAAAAAGGGAATATGTTTAAATTGAACTGAGACATGATGTATGAAATACAAAAAACATCAATAGAAGTATTATATAAAAACTTATATATATATATATATATATGTTAGTATAAATTGATAATAGACACGTATATATGATATAGAATTTTATGTATAACATAAAATATATTTATTTTTTGGAGAAAAATTAAACTTTCTACTTGCTCTTCCACACAAGTATGTTGAAGACAAGAATGTATGTCAAGAAAAAAAAAGAAACATTAATAAAAAACAGCAGCAAAGATTCTGCAATTTTCATCGTAAAGACATGTTTGAGGAGCTTGATGGTTAGTGTTAATTACTAGTTTGGGAACATAGAGAATAACCAAAGAGACAAATCTCCAGGCATGTTCACGAAGGTCTATATTAGACTAGTTAATATAGAAAGACTCACTGTGAATATAAACTCATGGGCTGAGGGTTCTGGGCTGAATAAAAAGGAGAAAGTGAGCTGTCTCTCTCTCTCTCTCTCTCTCTCTTTCTATGCCTGATGCAACAGGATAAGATGCTTCAAGCCCATGCTTCCATTATTTCTCTACCATGATGTACCTCAAATTGTAAGCAAAATTAAACCTTTCCTGTCCTGAGTAGTTTTTACTCAGGCATTTTCTCACAGCAGTAATAAAACTAATACAAGATAATTATTATGGTATTTTATTTAAATATTTCATAACTTATACATTTGTAATAATTAAATTTTCCTTATTGATATGTATGTTTTCTGTACAGACAAAACTGATTTAATTAAAAACTCATGCTACTTCTTAATAAGAACTGTATCATCATTCTTTTAAAGGCTTCCAACCCATAGAAAAAATGTGTTCATGTGTAATTTCTGGTGAGTATTCTACTGTTTTCATTTCCAAAAGTAATTCCTGCAGTATTTAAATCATAAGGAAACACATAATTATACAATCATCCTTAAAAATTCACGTNCATATATATATATATATATATATATATAATATATATATATGTGTGTGTGTGTGTATTTAAAATAAAGTTATGTTTCACAGGATGATAATGTACCACCCTGAGAACCATAGACTCTAACAAAAACCATAATGCTACACATAGAAGTGGTTCATAATGCCACACAGAAAGTATTCAACATGGCTCCCCAAAATGTTTGTTATCGTCATTGTCTTTGGTTTCCTCCTAGCATTAAAATGTATTGCTGAATATACCATAAATTTTGGAAGTAGGACTTCAACGAGTTGAGCTGCAACTTACCTGGATGCCTCTTCTATGTAGACTAGCTCTCATAGTAATGAAAGGTGTTATTCAAGATGCCAAGGGAGGAAATTTACCCAGTGGTAAAGTCTATGAACAACAATTAATTGTAGCCCAGATAGAAATCCTTAATTGTGCAATAAAAACACTTTTGTCTTAGGAGTAACCAACAAGTATCTAATTGGATTTAAGACCCACTCGGTAATAAGGTGTGCATGTGTGATGCCATAAACATCCAAATACTTGTGACTGGAAAGTTCATATACTCTTTGTAGGAAAACCTATTATCACCAATTCCTTAAACCCAAAGGATTTCTAACTATATTGTAAAAACTCATCCTTCAATCCACAGGTAAGTATAGATCTCACCCTTATCACAGAATCTTTT
Source organism: Rhizomys pruinosus (assembly GCA_009823505.1). NCBI lineage: Eukaryota > Metazoa > Chordata > Mammalia > Rodentia > Spalacidae > Rhizomys > Rhizomys pruinosus. The sequence continues at coordinate 595,757 of VZQC01002514.1, forward strand.
TGTAACTGATCAAGACAATTACAGATGCCCACAACTGATCAACATGTAAATAATAGTTGACACTGTGGTGGATCCAGTCAGTCTAGTCAAGTCCTCTCTAGGAGGGCAAAGGATCTGAGGTCCAATAAGTGATTTAGACTATCAGGTCGACCAGTTATAACTAACTAAGCAGAGAGGCTGTGTAGCCCAGAGCCAAGTGGCTGGAACTGTTTCCAAAATAGGGTAATTACGATCTGGCGTTGTGGGATCTGGCTAACTCACACAGTTAGTCAGGCTCTCTCCTGAAGCCTCAACAGAAAGGGGCAGAGGTTCAAGGAGGCCTGCTTCTGACTAGCAGAAAATATGCGCATGCTGGAGCATCATCAGGACTGGGGTTGGTCCCAAAGCAGAATGTTGGCCATATAGTGACCTGGCACAGCTAGTTATGGCTAAATCACCTAGTTAATAAAGCACCTCTATCCGTAGGAAAGGGCAATTGCTCAAGAAGGGCAGAGGGCAACATGATGGGCTGGTTATCATTAACAGAGAAGACTCAGCTCTTGAGTAGTGGGACTGAGGCTGGACCCACTGGTAAACTGGGCTAGAGGTCTGTCTGTTTTGTTTATCTTGTCAAAGAACCAGCTTTTGGATTCATTGATTTTGGTATTATTTCTTTGTTTCTATTTCATTAATTTTTGCTCTGATTTTTGTTATTTTTTCCTGTCCATTGGGTTTAGGGATCATTTGTTGTTGTCTCTCAAGTGTTTTTAGCTGCAGTGTTAGATTGTTTATTTGTTCTCATTCTGTTTATTTAATATGGGCACTTAGGGATATAAATTTCCATCTTAGGACTGACTTTAATGTATCCCACAGGGTTTTTTGTGTTGTATTGTCATTTTCATTTAGTTCCAGGAATGCTTTTATTTCAATCTTTATTTCTTCCCTAACCCACTAATTGTACGGTATTGTGTTGTTTAGTCTCCATTTGTTCTTATAATTAGTAGGGCTTACCCTGGTGTTAATATTGAACTTTACTGCACTGTGGTCTGATAGAATGGATGGAATAATTTCAATCCTTTTGTATTTGTTGATGTTAATTTTGTGTCCCAGTATGTGGTCAATTTTGTAGAATATTCCATGGGGCACTGAGGAGAAAGTATATTCTCTGGCGTTTGGATGGAATATTCTGTAGATATCTGTGAGGTCCATTTGGTGTATTGTATTGTTCAGTTCTGATGTCTCTCTGTTTATTTTTTGTCCAGTTTACCTGTTCAGGGGGCTCAGTGGGGTATTGAAGTACCCCACTATTAGCGTGCTGGATTTAATCGGTATCTTGAGGTCCTGAAGGATTGTGTTTATAAAGTTTGTTGCACCAGAGTTTGGTGCATAAATGTTTAAGATTGTGAATTCTTCCTGGTTAATCGTTCCATTGATAAGGATATAATGGTTCTCTTTGTCTTTTCTGATTAATTTTACTCTGAGGTCGATTTTGTCTGATACTAGAATAGCCACCCCTGCTTGCTTTTTGGTACCATTTGCTTGGAATATTTTTTTCCCATCTATTCACTCTAAGGCAGTGTCTGTCCTTGAGGATGTGATGGGTTTCTTGGAGGCAGAATATAAATGGATTCTGTTTCCTAATCCATTCTCCCAGTCTATGTCTTTTGATTTGGGAGTTAAGACCATTAAAATTTAAGGTTACTATTGAGAGATGCATGTTGCTTCCTTTCAACTTATTTTTCATTTGAATTCTTGGTCTAGGTATTTATTTACTCACCTATGCTTTTGGTATTTCTCTCTTGGGTTGCTTAAGGATAGTTGTTCCTTTCCTTTTTAATTTGAATTGCTTCAAGTATTTTCTGAAGTGTTGATATTTGTGACATGTGTTGTTTCTTTCTGTTTATGTCATGAAAGATTTTTCTTTCTCCTTCAACTATCATTGACATTTTTTCTGGGTATAGTAATCTGGGTTGGAATCTAAAGTCATTTAGCACTGGGAATACTTTGGTCCATGTTCTTCTGGCTTTCATAGTTTGCACTGAGAAGTCAGCTGTTACTCTGATGGGTTTTCCCCTTATATGTAACTTGTTTTTCTCTTGTGGCTTTCAGTATTTTGTCCCTGTTTCGAGAATGTAGTGTTTTAACTATGATATGATGTGGGGAAATTCTTTTCTGGTCTTGTCTATTTGGTGTTCTACATGCTTCTTGTATTTGTATGGGTTTGTCTTTTTCCAGTTTGGGGAAATTTTCTTCTATTATTCTGTTGAAGATCTGATCAATACCATTCTCTTGGGATTATTCTCCTTCCTCTATCCCTATGATTATGAGGGTTTTTTTTTCTTTTCATCATGTCCCACAGTTCCTGGTTGTTCCAATCTTGTGGCTTTTTTTTTTAATTTTTCATAATCTTTTCTTGAGGTTTCTAGGTGTGCTGTGTTATCCTGTAGGTCTGATATTCTTTTCTCTGTTTCATCCATTCTGCTTCTGAGGGTTTTTCCCAACCTTTCCTGCTGATAGGATGAATGTTCAATTTTCACTTTTATTTCATACTGTTATCTCTTCAGTATTTCTACGTCCTTGTGGAACTTTTCATTCTCTTCTTGTAGTTCCTTGCTTCTCTAGTCAGATTCTTTTTTCCTTTCAGCCTGATATCCTTTCAATGTTTCCACTTCCTTCCAGAGTTTGTCATTCTCTCCCTCTAGTTCTTTTTGGAGTTTGTCATTCTTTCCGTCTAGTTCTTTTCGGAGTTGGTATTTCTCTTCCTCTAGTTCTTTTCAGAGTTTGTATTTCTCTTCCTCTAGTTCTTTTCTGAGTTGATCAATCTCTCCTTTTAGTTCTTTCCAGAGTTTATCATTCTTTCCTTCTAGTTCCTTCATGAGTTTTTCCTTCTCTCCCTTTATTTCTCTGATTTGTTCTTTATAGTCTTTGAATATGTCTACAGTTGTTCTTCTAAGGTCGGTATCTTGGTTCTCTTCCAGGGAGATCTCATTGTTGGTTTCTTCTACAGGGTCGGTTGAATTCAGTGGGGATTTATTTTGAGCTTTTTCCATATTGTTGTTTTTCTGTTGTGTTTTGGGCATGTGTATTTGTTCTTGTTGTTGTTTTTCCTTCTTTGTTTATTTGTTTGCCTTCTGTTGCTAATCTCAAATGTTAATATGGAGGACTAGTTGGTCACTCAGTTTGCTTCCTGTTTGTTTCTTCCTCAGTTTTGGCTATGGAGCCGCCAATCACTGACACTGCTGGATCCTCCCAACAGCATTAAACCACAGCACCAGCAGTTTATATTTTCCACCTCAGTATCAGTAGCTTGAGTGGTCCTAGGGTTGGGTGGCGCCTGTGCAGTTGGGCCACCAGCCTGCTGATGGGTCTGCAGGACACAGAACTACCCGAGGAGAAACATCTTTAAAAGTGTTCAACATCATTAATAATTAAGGGAATGCAAATTAAAACCACACCAAGGTATCATCTCACTTCAATAAGACTAGCCAAGATCAAGAAAGCAAAACTTGGAGACCAAATGCTGGAGAGCTTGTGGGGAAAGGGAAATGCTCATCCACTGCTGGTGGGAATGTAGACTGGTACAACCACTTTGGAAAGCAGTGTGGAGAACCCTTACAAAACTAAAAATGAGCCTACCACCTGACCCAGCCATACCACTCATGGGTATATACCCACAAGATGCATCCTACCACAAATATACATGCACAGCTATGTTTATTGCAGCTCTCTTCACAATAGCAAAGACCTGGAACCAACCCAAATGCCCCTCAACACATGACTGGATAACAAAAATGTGGTACATCTACACAATGGAGTTCTATGCAGCAGTAAAGAAAGATGACATCATGAGCTTTGCTGGTAAATGGATGGAACTTGAAGCAATTAAACTAAGTGAAGGAACACAGTCCCAGAAAACAAAAGGCAAATGGTTTCCCTCATTTGTGGATGTTTACACCAAATCCCCAGTTGGTAGGCAAACTGAGCAATTTTATCATTATATTTCATTGTATCTGAAAGCAACTGTGCTGTTACAATGTTAATCTATAAATGGGCTCTAGAATTGTCTTACCACCTATACTCATGCATTGTAATTACCATATATAGATGGAGGAGATATAGTCATATTCTAAAAAAAGAATGTAAAATTACAAGACTTTATACTTGCATGCAAATTTACTGTTAAAATGTAAATCTCTAAATGTGCTTAGGAATCAACCTACAGTTTATTTTCAGAATTTTTAATTTTGACTTATGTGTCGAGTGTATATAAGCATATTTTGAAATAATATAAAATTTAAAAAGTGTTGATAATAAAAAAGAGAGAAAAAAGGGTTTTTATTTATTCTTTTTCATAATACTTTTATTGATGTTTTGTGTACTTCAGACATCATTTTTCAGTTCAATTTAGATATATTCCCCTTTACCTTCCCCCAACCCCAACTCATACATGTCCTGCATCTTTCTCTCAGTTTTTTAAAAGTTTTTCTCTGCGGTTTTTAACTAAAAAAAAAGTGTGCATGGTGGCACATGCCTGTAATCACAGCATTCAGGAGGCAGAGGCCAGCAGATCTTTGTGAGTTCAAGGCCAGCCTGGTTTACAAAGTGAGTTCCAGGACAGCTGGGACTATAGGGAGACTCTATCTCAAAAACACCAAAAAAAGATGTTTTAACTAATCAAATTACCATCACTCTGCTTAATTTCCATCAGAATTACATTAGAATAAAATGACTTGAGATCCTAGTCCATTTACAAAGGCCTTTTATCTTTGCCATATTCTTTGGTTAAATAAATTCACAGTTCCTATCCACAATCAACTAGAAGAAATTATATAAGACATGAAGTACAACACTGTGCAAATCATGGGATGTGTCTTGGGGACAGCCTATCATAGACCTCTTCTAGTTTGCCTTCAAAGGCTGTGACAAAACACTCTGACCAAGACCATCTTGGGGAGGAAAGTGTTTATTCAGCTTATATCTGTAAGGTCACAGTTCATCACTTACAGATAGGAGCTTGGGACGGGAGCTGAAGCACAGGCCATGGGGGAATGTTGCTTAGTGGCTTGTTCCCCTGGCCCATGTTCAGTCTGCTTTCTCATACAATACACAACTGGTGCAGGGGTGGCATCACCCACAGTGGGACTTGCCCATACCACATCACTGAACAATCAAGTAAAACCCTACAGACATGGCCACAAGCTAGTCCAATGGATACAATCCCCAATTGAGGCTCCCCCAACCCAGATATGTCAAGTTGACAACTAATACTATCCAGCACAGTAACTGAAAGTATTAAAAAGAACACCTGTCTAAGTCAAAAATAAATTTCTTTCTCATTTTCATCTTAGCGTATGAGAATATGAGTGAGCTCTGTGTTGATGACTTCAGAAAGAATAGTCTTTAGAAGTTAACTGATTCAAGGTTTGTTCATAGTGTTCGACATGTATCATTTTGTTTAATCTCCAAAACCCTATAATGTAGGTTACACTAGTAGATGAAGAAATGATGTAGTCACTTTGAAGATAAGCTCAAAATACTTAGTAACACCTGAATTCACATTGACCAGTGCAGTATGTAAGAGGTATCTCAATGCTGCTTTTCATGTGTGTTTGTGCTTATGTGTGTGTGTGTGTGTGTGTGTGTGTGTGTGTGTATTACCATTACAGGTGAGTGTCATGCCATGTGTGTGATGGACAAGTTCAGTTGTTATTACTCATCTCCCTCTTGGTAAGAGGCAGTCTCCTGTTGTGTGCTGCTGTGTATGCTAGGTTAGCTGAGCTGCAAGTTTTTGTAAGATCCTACAGTCTTTGCTTCCCATCTTGCCACTGAGATAACAGACTATATCTAGCTTTGCATGAATTCTGGGGATCCAAATGCAGGTCTCCAAGTTTGTTCAGCAAGTGCATTACCCACTGAGCAATCTCCAGGGCCCTAAATCCAGATTACTTAAAAAAATTTATGCGCATGAGTATTTGCCTTCATGTAAATATAAGCATAGTGTGTGTGTGTGTTTGTGTGTGTGTGTGTGTGTGTGTGTGTGTGTGTACCCAGCACTGGTGAAAGCCAGAAGCAGATATTGGATACCCTGGAAGTAGAGTTAGATGCCATTGTGAGACACATGTGATTGTTGGAAAACAAATTCTGGTCCTCTACAAGAGCAGCATGTTCTCTGAACTACTTAACCTTCTCTCCATCCAGCTCCTTTTATTTATTTTATTTCATTTTTTTAAATTTAGATATTTTTTTTCTTTTTGAGAAAGCGTCTCCCTTTAGTCCCAGCTGCCCTGGAGCTTGCTACAGATACCAGGCTGGCCTTGAACTCACAGAGTTCCGCCTGCCTCTGCCTCCCAAGCGCTGGAATTAAAGGCATGTACCACTATGCCTGGCTAAAAAGATTCAGATTTCTTTACCTAACATTTGAAATAGCCATGATTTACATTTTCAATCTATAATACTTGTTAAATACTTATTAAAGCACTTCCTCTTGGAATATGTGAACAGCTTTTTAAAGTTGATTCTTAGGTGCTCTAGGAGTCTAATATCAAATTTTAGTAACTTCAGCCAGGTGTTTTGATAACTTTAAAAGAAGGATTTGAAGGTGGGTAATTTAGTTCAATTATAAAGCTCCTGTGTACTATGCATGAGGCCTTAGGTTCAATCACAGAACTTTAAAACAACTAAGGTAAAACAATGATTTGAAAGTAGTCCATCTGTAAAGGTCTATGTATATTTAAATAAAACACAGATCTTTTTCATTACAAGGACTACCTAATAATCAGAAACTTTTACAAATACATTAAATGTATATATTTGTAGTGGAAACAATGGTAGGTGAATGAATTTCATATTCAAGAAATATTTTTTTTACTAGACTCAGCCATGTTTGCATACCAACCCCCAAATTTATTAACATAAAGTGAATACTACTCTGGGCCTAATTCTTCTCCCCATGCTAGTTCTTTTCAGAGTTTGTATTTCTCTTCCTCTAGTTCTTTTCAGAGTTTGTATTTCTCTTCCTCTGGTTCTTCCTTCCAGAGTTTGTCATTCTCTCCATCTAATTTTTTTTCCAGAGTTTGTATTTCTCTTACTATAGTTTAGTTCTTTCCCGTGTTTATCATTCTTTCCTTCTAGTTCCTTCATGAGTTTTTCATTCTCTCCCTTTATTTCTCTGATCTGTGCTTTATAGTCTTTGAATATGTGTACAATTTTTCTTCTAAGTTTTGTGTCCTCGTTTCCTTCCAGGGAGATCTCATTGTTGGGATCCTCTACAGGATTGGTTGAGTTCATTGGGGATTTATTTTGAACTTTTCCTATATTGTTGTTTTCCTGTTGTGTCTTTGGCATGTGTATTTTTCATTGTTGTTGTTGTTGTTGATTTTTCTCACTTTATTTGTCTGTTTGCCTTCTGTTGCTAATCTCAAATGTTAATATGTAGGACTGGTTGGTCACTCAGTTTGCTTCCTGCTGGTTTCTTCCTCAGTTTTGGCTATGCAGCCTGGAATCACTGACATTGCTGGATCCTCCCAACAATAGTAAACCACAGCACCAGCATTTTATACTTTCTACCACATTATCAGTAGCTTGTGCAGGGGAGGGGGGTACTCCTTTAGCCTGTGCACTGGACCCCACCTGGGCAACTGGGCACTGAGTGTGTGCACCTCTGGCTGTCCTTCTATCCATACACGCAGTTCCTCTCTATGGTTCTAGCATTAGGCAGCAGGTGCCAGGGTGGGCCGCCACAGGCCTGCATGCCAGAAACCCACCTGGGCAACTAGGCACAGAGTGTGTGAACCCCTGACTGTCCTTATATCCACACACGCAGTTCCTCTCTATGGTTCTAGCATTAAAAGCTCTGGTTAGCAATATTATACTTAGGGAGATTCAGGAGTGGTATATATGGTAAGTAAAAAATAACTCAAATCTATGCACTCTTATTTCAAGATCTTTATTTTTTGGTAAAAATTTTCAGTGAATTTTTGTGTATTTTGTACAGAACATCTTAATCATTTTTATACCCCCTTCCACATTGGCACTGTCCCATAACTCTTCCTCTCAAATGGATTTCCTTTCATTCTGTCATTTGTGTTAAGACTTAATCAGTAAAGTTAATGTTCTCAAAATTCCCTGAGTGCAAGTTCATTCAGTGAGATCTAGTCAGCTTGTCCAGAGTCCCTCCCTTTAAGATCAGCTCTTCCTCACAAAGTAGTAATTAGCTGCCAGTAGTTAAGCTATGATTGGGGTCTGCTGGCTATTTCCACAGTTCTATGCTGGGCAGTTTTCTGCTTGAGATTGCATGGGTTTTGTGTATATGTAGGTATTAATTTGTTCTGGCTGAGGCCAAGGAAATTTGTTATCCCCTTATAGGCCAAGTGCCTTAGTTCCTAAGAATCAAAAGAGAGAGCTACAGGCCATTAAGTATCCTCTATATAGCTATATGCGGACATAAATACTTTAATTTTATTTATTTATTTTTATTTAATGTGCATGTGATGTCTGCATGTGTGTAAGTACACCTGTGTCATGCAGTGCACCCTTGGCATGTAGTGCTCACAAAGGACAGGAGAAAGAATCAGATTCCCTGGAACTCCAGTTATGGATGGATGTGAGCAAGCAATCGTGTCCTGAGATTTAAACCTAGGTTGGTCTTCTACAAGAACATCCAATGCTCTTAACTTCTGAGCCATCTCTCAGGCCCTGGACATAAATTCTTAAATCTTTTTATTATGGAATTTTTTTTCCTTCCTCCTTCAATTACAACTACTAGTTTTGCTAGGTATTGTAATTTGGGCAGGAATCTGTTTTTGTTTTTTTTATTTGTATGACATTGATCCATGCCTTTCATGCTTTCATAGTCTTTACTGAAAACTCAGCTGTTATTTAAATGTGCCTCCCTTCATATATGACTTGATTTTTCACTCTCACAATTTTTGATCTCTTTTCTTTGTTGTGTTAATTTTAGTGTACTGACTATTATATCACGTGGGGAGTTTCTTTTCTGGTTCTGTCTACTTGGTGTTCTGTATACATACCTACCTCTTCTAATTTTACTTCCTTTAAAGCAGTTATACTCAATCATAGACCACAGCACTTTTGTTAACAAAGTTGAATTACCTCAGAGATTCTTGTTAACTGAGTATTCTAGATGTGTCCTTTTGGTAACAGGCTTCTGGTAGCATCGCTTAAACAACTTTGATACCACAGTAGTGGTACATGTCAAAATTTCTAGAACTCTGATAGAGAGATTAAAATATACATATACATATATGTAAGGGAATGTTCTTTGTTAACAAGCTATTTCTAATTCATAGCAATTTAGGAAGACTATTATTTCATAAGATGAAATGATACATTAATATTCCTCTTCCTGTTTTTCCTCACCATAATTCAGGAGCTTGTATCCAATATTCTTATTTTCATTGCACTATAATTACTTGCATATATTTGATAAGAATCGGTTCTTGCTAGCAGAAAACAATTTATGGTTATGCAAGCAAACCTTTGACTATAGTGTCATATTTCAGAATGATGTTGTTCACTTTGTGAGAAACACTAAATGATTTTAAGGAACTAAGTGTAAAATCTATGGCTTCAGTTCTTACAGAGCTATTTTGGGGAAACTGGCCTGTGAACATACTAAGGTAACAGCTATGCCTCCAGGCAGCGATGACTTTTCCTGCTGACCTGATTAATGTGGTAGTGAGCTTCCTGAACCCAACTAGGTCCTCCTATTAGACTCCTTCAGAGCAGTAGAAAACTACAAAAGACTGTAGTTGCCACAATGGCACATAAAGGACTCTGTCAGTATGAGTTTATCTACTGAAGGAAGACTATAGATACTGGCAATGAGCATATCTAAACTTCCAAATGCAGGTTGACTATATTCAGTTTCACCCACCCAGGGCTCAGGGAACATTGTCGAAGAGGGGGCAGAAAGATTTTGAGCCAGGGACATGATGCAAGTCTAAGCAGAAATGAATCCTAAAAGCTCCTGGTACCCAGTTTTTATGAACTTACAGCATTGGTATCAGCAAGCACAAGACCCATGCAAACTCAGCTGGATAAAAAGCCCTGCAGGAATGTGTAGCAGAGCCCAACCTAAACTGAAGAAATATTGGCATCTGCTGGTGATCAAGTGAGGAAGACCTGGCCTTCTTTGGAAAAGAGTCTCGAGGTAAATTGGCTGGAGCTCAGGGGAGAAGCTGGCACTGAGGAGTGATCTGGGAAAGTTATTTGGTGCAATGGACCCTAGCACAAATAACGGAAGGTGTGAATTCCAGTGGGGGGGGCTGTTGGAGGGTGCCAAAGGAGAGGTATATAGGCAGCTTACAATTGGAAGTTTAGTCTGGAAGAGAGAGGAGTTGGACTAGGCAGAACATGAGTAATTTACTCATTCCCTATGTACTTTCTAATCAACAGTAGACTACACATGGCTGCTTTATTTTATCAGTTTTGTTTTTCAAACAGAGATGTATCCAGTGTTAACCTCAAACACACAGGGATATTATACTCTACTCCTGCAAAGTAGTGGAATAACTGGTATGAGCAATCATGCTGGAAATACTTTTCATTTTAAGGGTTGAGTATGAAGAAAGAAATGACAAGAGGCTAACACAGTAGACACCTACTCACTGACTGCTTATTTCCATGTACTATTAGATGTGTTATTTGATTAGATGAAATAATTTAACTACTTCTGCGCTTTAGTTCTATTTGTTATTATACCAACTCAGCATGCTTAATATATTACTATTGAAAGTCTTTCAGAATTATTATGATTTTCAGCAAATACATCCTGATGTGATTTAAGTACTAATGTATCATTAGTGGTCAGGTTTAAACTCTCTGTAACTCCAAGTTGCAAAATTTACATATCATATAAGTTAATACCACTTCCCAAGTAATTAACTTGATATTTATTAAAATTAGTTTCTGTTGTCACTTAATTTTCTATTTGACTATCAGTTCAAATATGATGGAGATAGAGCTTAAATCAGGGTAATCCATTACTATTCTGCCTTTCACATGATTTTGGTGTATCCTGCATCCATTTTTTTTCTTTTTTTTTTGGATTTCAGAGGAAAGGAAATGCATCTCCTATATAATATCATTTTCTAGTTCAAAGGCTCTCAACTTGTCTCATTATAAATAAAAATTTCTCAGGTTTACTTCTGATATAAATAAAATAAATAAAAAACTTCATATGTTAATTATTTTTATAATATTTTTTTTCTAGAATTCAAATATTTAATCATAATACACAGCTTCCATGATAAGGTCCACTGATTAGAACATAGCTGTGACAGTCGTGCATTGGTATACTTCTGTTGGATTTGAAGTATCTTCATGTATCCTTCTTTGCATTTCCAATTTAGTGTTTCTTGGTGGTCATTGTGCCAGTAGATATTGTTTTTTGAAAGTTTCTACCTGTGGATTAATTACTTTAATACATTGTCCCTCTGCCAAATCTATCATAATATCATTAAAATTTTTATTAATACTTTTATTTTATGAGTATGAGTGTATTGCCTGTATGTATGAAAGTGCACCCATGTCCTGCAATGACCCCTGTAGGTCAGAGGAGAGCATAGGATTCCTCTTGAACAGGATTTACTGATGGTTTTAGCCATGATGTGTGTGCTGGGAATTGAACCCAGGTCATCTACAATATCCGTCAATGCTCTTAACTGCTGAGCCATCTCTCCATCTGCCCATCAGAATAACTTAAAGCACATATTTAAGAGAGGGGTAGTCTCCTAGAAGAGCAGAAAAAATAGGTCACAATTAAATTGGAACTTTTTTTTTTAGTTTTAATAGAGGGATTAATTTAAATATGGTGCCTGGCCAACACTTAATTCAGGAGAAGTGTGGCCATGAGGTGCAGATTACAGGGTAATTTATAAGTACAACAGCCAATCATGGTTTAGCATCACAATTAAAGTTACCAATCAAGGGGAAACTCGTGAAACAGGCAAACCAATCATTCCTAGAATGACTACGGAAAAATGACTTAATGGCATCTGCCTCTATTTCATTTCCTCCTCCTGCTATGTGGCCTTCAATTCCTTGAAGGAAGTTCACAAGAGTCAACCACAGTTGGTGTTTCCAAGACTGAATGATCTCCACTGGGGGGTGGGGGATGTATTGGGTCCTTAGCACCATGATTTTAATGGAATTTATCCACTGGTTAATAAATCTGACAGGTGAGTTAAGGATGTATGTGCCACAAGTCAGAGCAACCAGAAGGATAAGTTTACTGGCAGATCCAGGAAGACTTCAGCTCTCAGTTGAGAAACTGCCTAGCTGATTTTTAGCTCCAACCTTTATCACATTACCCTCTGAGGAGGTTGCCCCAATTGCCAAGAGGGAATCAGGGCGCTGACCACTCTGAAATCTTCCATGCTGAAAAGAGGTGTAGGGGGTGGTGACTGGGGTATCCCTGCTCAGTGGATCTATCTAAAAGACCCCCACAACTACAGTTACAGAGAGAATGAAATTCTTGACCAGAGCCCATGAAGGTGAGAGTAGCAAGGTAGATTTTCTAGGCAGGGAACCAGGAGATGGACAGGGTGAATTAAATATCCAGTTTAAAAGTCCATTAGGATTTCTCACCTAGGGGTTCTGAAGAATCCATTATTGGACTTCTTCTTTTGTTCATTTGACCATAGTGTCTGGACTTAGGATCTGCTTTCCAGGAAATTTCCATAGTTACAATGTGAGTTTTCCCTTAGGAAATATATAAATAGAAGGAAGAAACTTCATTATTTGGTAACAACAGATCTCATATGACTTTAAATGACTTAAACTCTAGTGTTAGGAGGCACAATCTTTCAGACTTTAAAGGAAATATAATGATTATATATCTTTTGGTTATACTTTCCTTTTAGGTGTTTACGTCCATACAGTTAGCCCAGATTAACCACATTTTGTTTACTGAAGGTCAGTTGAGGATTTAGTCCTCAGCGGACACGCAGATTTTTTGGGGGAGAGGCCTCTGGCTCCTCTTGGCTTTTCCCAGTTCCATCCACTGGAGGACAAAGTCAGGTTGTGCAGGACCAGGATTCCCTTTTGTAGCATGAAGAGACTTTCCTCTTTATTGACTGGACACTCTCTACAGTCCCATTAGTGGATCTCCAAAACCTCCCTGCACAGGAGTACTGGTGACTCGCAATTACAAGACATTTCAGGAGATGTCCCCAGACATAGTCCCCTGGGATATAGTTGACCTCAGGGGACAAGACACAAAGTTGTTTCTTATGTCCCTTGGCCAAATTGGTATGTACATTAGTTATGGTTGTTATCCATCCAGAAAGGCTAAGTTACAGCAGTCTAATACTTTTAATTATTATATAATATTTTAGAGAAGGCTCAGATAAAAATTCAAGTAGCCTTGTAGAATACTGACTAGAGGAAGGATTTAACACCATAGGTTAAGCAGGAATAGCCCACAAGATAGGGTTAAACAATTTCAGGCTTATCTTAAATGTAAACTATTCACTACAATTAATACAAACAGGAACAATCTCTTTCTTTTTCAGACCCACCTATCCTGATTTATAGTTTTCCCAGAAAGACGTGAGTTCTACCACATTCTGGAAGACAGGAAATAAACTGATAAGGATTACCAAACTCATCCCAAACTGTCTTTTTCTTGATTGCATGCAGCTGGTTCAGGAAGATAGAACCTAGCTTTTTGAGCCAAATTATCTGGTTACGTTAAAGGAAATACCAAAAGCAACTCTTGCAAGAAACATAAACTACACTTTCAGTAGCCATAGTAACCCACTATTTGTCTGTGTCCATTTAATCAAAACCTGTAACAGGGAGTCCAGTGCGAGCCAGGAGTGGACTGAAAACTAGCAACAATTCAGTATATCTTATCCTTTTACTAAACCGTGAAGTGTCATGTAATGTATAGATAAAGTTTGGGAGAAAACTGAACATGCTTAAACAAACCTTGACTAGATAAACATTTTGATTCTTAACTAGTTGACTGAACCTTAGAAAATTAAGCTTATTCATATAGTCTCACCTTTACCTGCCACAACAAACCCCCTCAGACTTTTATCACTTGCATAGACTTTCTCACCATCTTCATATAAATCCTTATCAAAAAAAAATCTCCATTTCTATATCTAACATTTTTCTCACCTTCTCATTTCCTTTCATAATACCATGAGACATAACAACATTCATAAACAGATTGACCCTTAGTTGTGAAGAACTACTAAGAAGCACTCCTATAAAATAAATACTGTGGTTACACACAATGTTATGACAAACTAGTTTTAAAACCAAAACTTTAGAGCATTTTCAGAAATCTGTATTTCTGACCTTAACCTAAACCTTGGCTGTGCTGGGATTGTAGACATGCTAGGATTAAAGGTGTGGCCCACCACACCTGGCTGGGGAACTCCCAGAAGTGGCCAGATCATCAGCACAGCAGTTCAAGTCCAGGGAGGTATGTAAATCACTACAGGAACATCACAAAGCACACTAGCTATCCCAGGCTGACCTCTCCCACCCCTAGAGGCATGAAACAGGGCTGGCCCAGGCCATTCTGGTATCCACCCAAACCAGACCAAGATATACACACATGCCTCTGTCCCCTGAGTGCTGGGAGAGAGTTTGGACACCAAAGAAAATATCAAGACTTCAGAGTAAAAATAAATTAAGCTTAAAACAAGTTATTAAAATACATATAATTTTGCATTAAAATAGACTGATCATGAGATGGTTTTTAGATTCTGTTGTCTAGGACTTTAGTTGAGCTTGTGTACATAAACAAGTAGTACTTTTGTGGAATAATATTTAAAGATATTTTTAGAGTACCTGGCTTATACCATCAAAATATTTATACTTCGGATCATACATGCCAGAATAAGATCTCACTAAGTATGAGGGCTTAAGGCACACCCTCCAAATAGGTTCCTACCCACAAGCTGAACTGAGGCTCCACAGTTTTAGAAAGCCTCAAACACACAACCAAAACATCATGAGCCTAGGCTGAGAGAACTGTTCTAACATCTTATAGTGATCACAATAATTTTATATAATGCCTTCATCCAAGTGGAGATTAAAAGCATGGAGTACAGTTTTCATGAGTTCAATTCACCCAGTTCTCTGAGACCAACTCTTCCACAAACAAATACAGCATGCAGGAGGGACTGCATACCAGATTAGTAAAGAGGGAATAGACCCAGGGAAGTCCCTTTGCCTCCCAGACACAGACCATCCTGGAGATCAGCTCCTATAATGCACCCCTAGAAGCCATGCGGCACCCTGACTGATTCAGGTGCCAGACCTCAAAATGGGTCTCTAGCAGATACCACACAGTTTGACACATGGACACTCTAGGGATCTCAGGAATTCCACAAGTTCCAAAGACTTCTACCCAGGCCAGACTAAGATTCCTGTCTAACTGCTGATGGAAATTTTACTAGCTAGCAAAAGGAAATTTATCTCTGGACCTTTGAGAAAGAGTCTCCTTGTAGCAGCTGGGTGGAAACTCACCAAAGCAGACCAGATGGGATGATCTTGAGCTCACAAAAAAACTGCCTGCCTCTGCCTCCCAAGGACTGAGATTAAGGGCATGTGCCAGCACACCCATCCCAGGAACCAGCATAACTGCTCCACCCATAACAAAATCCAGTCCAAGAATTCATTCCCAGTCCTGAAGGCAAGTTAGTATGTTAAATCAGGGCATACAGCCAGAGAATCCGGCCCACAGAGGTCTAAAAAAATGTAGACTGAACATCTTGAAAGCAAACACAAAGCAAAAAGTCATCTAGAAATAGGATCCTTAAACAGTCAACTCAGAGGCTAACTCCTATAAACAATTACCACCTGTTGTGAAGCATTTGATAGAAAGATGTCTACAGTATCCAAATTTTAGGCCTTTAAATCCATTTGTAAATATCCATATTTTAAAGTTTGCATGTGCATATCTAGACTGGCATGCCAAAATGAATGATTCTGTGCACATAAAGGATGGAAACTTGAAGTGGTCACTTTGACAGAAACAACATGAGACAATTACAATGACTGAATTACAAACACACATGAAAACTTCGACACATGATAAGCAGGACTACATGAATCTTAGTCACACAGAAGAACAGTTACCATAAACACAAGACTTAGTTACTGCCTTTAAATCTGGGTAGATTTAGAATTTCCCATTTTGAGATCTGAGAGAATGAAAATGAAAGCAACAGATAACAGAACAAAGAAAACAACACCAAAGACTGTGGAGACACGAAAAGAAGAAGTGCTGACCCCCTGCCAGTCCTGGAACTAAAAATCTAGACTTGGGACATTTTAAAGGAATTAGAGGAACCAAACTGTAGCCTGAGTTAAAAGGAAAAAAATTACCATGCTTCTTTCTCTTTCTCTCATTTATCTCTCTCTATATATATTATCTATCTATCTATCTCTTTATCTATCTCTTTATCTATCTATCTCTATCTATCTATCTATCTATCTAACATTTTAAGTGAAATAGCAATAACATTTTTAAGTGAAATAGTGTAATGTAGTAGGACATACGTTTTGCATATAATTAGACCATGAAATGAATTGTTAGCTCTGACTAAATTTAGAAAATCAAGATATATTTCTACTTTTTGAAAGTGTTTTTAGAGGAGTTGTCACAACCATGCTATAAGACTGGTCAGCAAAGAAAATAACTGTCTAAACAATGGGAATGTTATATGACAATAAAATAACATACAGCAACTGAGTTCAAAATTTCACCTGAAACATTTTGGGATCTTTAATGTCTAAGGGAGATGGGAGCAATTACTTCCTGAAGAATTGGTCCAAGAGTTATTTATATTTTAAGAAAATGCTTCAGTATTTTGCAATGGGGAAATGAACATTTAAAATATTCTATTACTAGCATTTAACGTTGCTCTTCCTTACATTTAAACAATCAAACTTTGCTGATAAACTTTATTCTAGAATATTAAAATTTGGGAGGATGGTAGATGGCTCCATGGTAAAGGTACTTGATTGCCTGATTTCAAAAACACTCACTATTCACATGGTGGGATGGGAGAACAAACTCCTGACAATTGACTTCTCTTCTCCCCACATGTGTCTTGGTTCACATACCAACACACACACACACACACACACACACACACACACACATGCACACACAGAATTAACAACAAAAAAGTAGTTTCAAAATATTTGATTTAAATTATCTAAATTATGCATGGCTTATGATATAGGTAACTATTGTAATGAAGTAATGGTAAAAGACATACCAACAAAAATAACAAAACTTCCTGGAAACATGTTAACTATCACGTTATGAGTATGACACACTCAAGGCATTTGAACAAAGTGAAAATATTTTGAGTTGTAACACTAAGGCACCTGTAAACTCATTTTGCAAATTTCAAACCTACTTTATTGTCAATGGAGAAAGGGGGTGTTTGGAAGGGTGATGTGGGATAGGGAATCAAATAGATAGGAACCCAAAGTGCATTTGCTGATGGTGGTATGCAAGTGATTATTCACAGATTTAAAAGAAGAAAATAATGTAGATTTGTGAAAAACAATATAAGCTTCTTTACCCAAAGTCCTCACTAGACACTTTATGCTGGTTAATTTACAATTATCCAGTTATAGATATGCAAAGTTGTTGGCTCAGATAATAGATTTTCAGAGCACAAAAATAAGTTCATCCAGTAAAACTAGGTATATGTTCACCAAGTTGAGAAAAAAAAACTCTGTATAAAGTTACAATCATTTATAAAATTAAAAAAAATGATCAAGGTATCAGCATCTATAATGTTGTTCTGTTGTAGAGCACATGTGTTGATATGACTAAAATATTCTATTCCTTTACATAGGTATATAGTAAGAAACTAATGAATACTAAAAACATTTGTAAGGGAGCATGGAATTAAAAGAAGTGACAAATCTTAGGGCCTCTTATTAAATGTGTGTTAACTTTAGTACTCTTCCAAATATTGGTAAGAATATAACTACAGTCAAGAACTCTTCTAAACAGATCTATACACCTTTTTAAAAAAGTATTCTTTACAATTTTCATTGCCTATTGTCCTAGTTTCATTCCTGTTGCTGTGATAAAATATCATGACAAAAATCATCCTGGGGAGAGAAAAAGGGCTATTTCACCTTAAAAATCTAAGCTCATCCCTAAGGTTTAGAGTGAAGAGGAAAATGAAATGATTACACTGCTCACTTCTCTGTGCATAGCTCAAATTATTCTCCACTCTTGCACACATCAGACCCCTCTGCCTGGGGTACAGTGACACCAAAATTGGACTAGGTTTTCTCATATCAATTAACTTAAGTCAATCTCCCCTCAGACAGGCCTGCAGGCCAAACCAATACAGACAGTTCCTCATTGATACTCCCTCCTCAGGTAATTCTAGGTTGTTTCAAGTTAACAATTGCAGCTAACCATGAAACTAATGGACCTCACATATAATTTAGAACTTTTAATTCAGTCCTCTAAGTAGAGAGAAAAAAAAAAAAACATGCTTCTTCACCCCCAAGTGATACATCTACAGCAGAACTTCTATACCTAAGGTTCCTAGAAAATGGTGAAGAGGGGTAGAGAGAATACTAACATATCCCTCAACTCTCATCAGCCCAGTTTCTTCATACAACAAACAGAGTGAAGACCACAACTGGGAATCGTGTAGAGGATGAGAGTACAGACTGGGTGTCCCTGCAAAAAACTTCTTTTTTTTTTAATTTTATTTATTTCTGTATGTGTCTGAATGTACTGTCTGCATGCATGTCTGTGCACCCGTGTCGTGCAATGCCATGGAGGTCAGAAGAGGGTGTCGGATTCCCCTGGAACTGTAGTTTTCCTGGAAATGGAGTTTCAGACGATTCTCAGCCACCATGTGGGTGCTGGGGATCGAACCCGGGTCCTCTGTAAAAGCGGTTGGCGCAGACTTCTATATTAAACTTCACCCAACCCTGGATCAGAGACCATTCCAAAAGAGGGAGAGGGAAAATTGTAATATCCAGGGTTGGCGCATGAACATAAGGAAACAGAGGCTTTCAGACCACTGGGAACCTACTCATGTGAACTTGTCACTATGGTGACAGCATGCAGAAGGACCATGTTGACTCAATAATAAAAATAAAAATAAACCCAGCAAGGAATTGTAGAAATGGGCCACGGGCCCCAACCTTACCTGAGGGAACTATAGGCAATGGATTACTGCAGTGTGAGGGAGAGTTGATCTTTAAGGGAATGACTCATAATAGGCTGACTAGCATCCAGTGGATGTACTGGCACCAAGGGACATCAGGGTACAAATGTTTGACCAGATAAGACTTAATATAATGACAGAATGCAAGAAATCCAGTGGCGGGAGTGTATGTAGAACTGTAGATCGGCAAAGGTATCTAAATTTGATTAAGTTCTATTATATGAAATGCACAAAAACTCAAATATACACATAAGAAATAAATTTATACCCACAACTAGATACACACAGACATGGTCTGTGAATTGCTCATGCCCAGGCAAGACATTTACAATGCAACCTCTACACATAAGCTCCAAGCATCATAGAACAAGGACCCAAGAAGGCATTAACTACCTCTTAACTCTCATAAAGGGAGCTCCTCCATACAACAGGAGACCAGGAAGTCAAAAGGGCTGGAATGTCCAATCCGTGAAAATTAGGACTCTACAGAGTGTGGTTCTGTGGACAGACTTCCTATATTCAGCTTCACCCACCCAGGGATTAGAGAACATTTCAGAAGAAGAGGAAGAAAGATTGTAAGAGCCAGAGAAGCCTGTGGGGACCTAGTTGGGTACCCAGCCTGCTGGAGACACGAGGTCCTGGGACTCAGTTCATATGAACTCACAGCATTGGTATCAGCATATACAAGACCAATGCAAACTCAACTAGACCACAATGCAGCACAGAACTGGAGAAATGGGTAGCAGACCCCAACCTTGGTTTAGGAATATTGGTATCAGATGGCATTCAGGTGAGGAAGACCTGACATTCTTTTTTTGTTTGTTTGTTTTTTTGTTTTTTTGTTTTTTTTTGTTTTTTTTTTTGTTTTTTTTTTAATTTTTATTGATGGTTTGTGCATTTTTTCCAATTCAGATCAGGCATATTTCCCTTTCCCTTCCCCCCCACCCCCACCCCATCCCAGATCATGTATTCTGCCATAACTGTCTGCATCTTTCAGGTTTTTTTTTTTTTTTCATTTTTTAGCTATAAGTGATAATCCATGAGTATAAGCATCCTTTGTGCAAAACCAATCTACAGACTGTTGTGCCCAAACCCCCACAGTCCCACCATTCAGTGGGGGGGTGACAGGTTGTTTGTTCAATCAAGTTGATCAAATAAGTGTCCAGACTAATTCTTTAGAAGAGTCTCTGGATAGGCTGACTAGAGCTCAGGGGATGAACTGGTACCGAGAAGAGGAGTGAGTGGGAAGAGTAATTTGGTGCAATGGACCTTAGTACAAATGATAGAAGGTGTGAATTCCTGTGGGGGGCCTGCTGGTGGGTGCCAAGGGAGATGTATAAAGGTGATTAAGATGGAATGAGAAATTATTAAAGAAAAAATAACAGAAAGAAAAATATAAATTGCAAGAAATTAAAATAAACACTATTTTTTCTTTTTTTAAATTTTTATTTATTTTTGTATGTGTATGAAAGTACTGTCTGCATGTAGGTTTGTGCACCCGTGTCCTGCAATGCCGCGGAGGTCAGAAGAGGGTCTCAGATTCCCCTGGAACTGGAGTTCTCCTGGAATTGGAATTACAGACAGTTCTTAGCTGCCATGTGGGTGCTGGGGATCGAACCCAGGTCCTCTGCAAGAGCAGTTGGTGCTCTTAACCGCTAGGCTATCTCTCCAGCCCCAATAAACATTATTTTTAAGATCAGCAACTATACTAATATTTAAAGTCAATTTATATATAACCTTATTGGCTCTTCTGAACTTAATTTATAGATTATATTTTTTTAGCAGGAATCATAACTTTTAAGGACCTTAGTAACTCAATTAAAATGAATCTTGGAATGACTGGATGTAAGTATTCATGACTAATCATTTTGAAGTGTTAACTAACCTGGAGGTAAAGGGATCTTTTAAATCACTCTTCACTATTTTAAAAAAGGATAATCTGGAACTTCATACAAATTACCCTGAGAACCATTGTATTTAATGGCTGGCATTCCTGAATTAAATAAGTGTATAAACAAATATTTTTTCATAGATGTATGGCTTGTATTTTTCCTTTATTTGCTTAATTTTTATGGGATTCTACAATATAATAGCACAGTTGTTTTCAGATAACATTGACATTGCTCAGTTTGCCATACAATTAGGTAATTGGTGCATTTTTTCTGAAGTGAGCTAGATTATTAAGCATAAGCAATGAATGTAAGTAACATTCATGTAAAACCAATTAGTAAGTATCTATGTCCAAATTTTGAACAACCCAAGGTTCCCATAGTGCAGTTGGAGAAGCTTGTACGCACAAGTATGTTGATCAAATAGGAGTCCATTCTATATTTCTGTAGTCTCACGATTCACCCCAATCTCTCCGCAGCCCTTAAATTCTAACATGCATCCTCTTCTGCAAGTTGTCCCTAGGCTTTGGGAAAGGGGCACAAGTGGGTGAGAAGAAAAATAGTTTATTTTCTCTGGAGATGTCATTTTGGACTCTAGTCTGTTCAGGTTGTTCCCCTTCATGGGTTGACAGCTTATCCATGGATACCTTTTTAATCCTACTAACAAAGCACAAGCAATTAGATGCACAGGCATTTAAGCAGTACTAATTATTATGTCAAGCTAAGCTGTGAGCATAGACACAGATGCTTGGATGGTATGCAAATCCACAATCTGTGGTTTCTCTATAAAGAGTGACAAGTTCTTATTTTGGCTTATAACATCTCCTAACCACTAGAGGGCATAAGCTTGTGGCATCCACTGTGAATTAGTCCTCCAAGGAGAGATAAAGCCAATTAGATTGGGATTATAATATATATATATATATATTATATATATAGTAATATAATACACACACATGGCTACCACTGTTGCACAGTAATCTCCAGGCAGTTGAGGTGTAGCTGATACTGATGGAGGAGACCAATATTTTGCTGTATTGCTTTAGTGGCCTTTGGTAACGCTCTCTGGCATTTCAGAGGCCAATTGTACATTAGCAAGTGATGTCTCAAAACATTTTTTCATGCTTACACCAGGTCTTTGACAACAGGGACTTACCACCTTTCTCCTTGCATATATCCCACTTATAGGCAAAAGGCCTTTATAGTTTTGGGGGCTTAGATCCCCTAGCCAACATCTCCTAGGCAGAATAATTCATTGCTGCTATCAAAGCTTTCCTCTATTAATATATTTTGCTTAATTACACAGCTTATAAAGACTTTACTCTTGAATTTGGCTCTAAATAGAGAATTATCCTTTCACAGTTCCTATGTCTATCAGTCAATTAAAAAAAAAGGTAGTTATACCTGTTTTTAAAGAAATTACCATATAATAGTTGGCTCTAGTTTACAGTTAGGGAATGACTTCATTACTGTCATGTTTTTTCTTTTTCCTATAAAGGGGAAAGGTAGGAAGGTTTCTCAGTATCTGGAAGGTAAACTTCATCAGGGCCCGTTATAAACAGTTATCCAAAATAGAATTCAGAGAGATGCTCAGTGTCTGTGACTCAGGCAGTCTGAGGTTCCTCTTTCTTTAATGTTCAGATGGGTCAGCCTCTCTTCTGGCATTTCCCAGACCACCCTGCACAGCCAAATGTTGTACATTTTCAGGCATTGAGATTGGTGTTTTTACCTGTGGGAACATACAAATCTCCTCCCATCAAGATCTCAAAATTGAAAATTTATCAATAGGTTTGGAACACAGAATTTTTCATTTGTATCCCAGAAGGGATACTACACTACCTCCCACCACCATCTTTTTGTTTTTTAAATTTTTATGTTTTGACCTATAGATGCCTAAATTGTATTACACATACCCATAAACAGGAACCAAGGCATAAGTTTTCATTAAATTTACTCAAACAGTTTATCATTTACTGTATGCTACTTATTTGGAAAGTAAAGTTAAAATTAATTCCTTTAAATTATCCTACAAGTAAAAGAAAGTGTTACAAGGTGATATTGTATAACCCAGAAAAATATAGAGACTATTTGTGTACCTTAACCCTAAAGTTATTGTTGGAAATTCAATACAAATTATAAATAAAACAATTAACATTTTATATTCCCAGTTAGTTCAAATTATTACCATTTTCACCAAAACCTACAACCAAATTTAACTAATCTAAACATTTTACTAAGCATTAAAATATCCTATAATATGTGGACAAAGCTTGGAAAAAGTTGAATACCTGCCAAATAAATTTTACCCAAAATACGCTTTGGTCTTTAAAGGTATATAACTAGACTTTGACTTCAGAGTAATCAAGTCCATTAACTTATATGGTTTATTTTGTATTTCTGTGTAAATCTCTACTGAAATATCTCTCTATATAAACATATGTTATTTTTAAGTATACCATTTTAAACTGCAAAACTTACAGAGTGGATTTTAATGACTATGTTCCTCTAAGCTCTTGGCCTTCTTCAGGCCTGGCATGAAAACCTTCTTTAAAGACCTTTCAGTATCTAGCTCCTATTTTTATGAATACAAGCATCCTTCATGTAAAACCAATTTGCAAGCAGTTGTGCCCAAGCCCACACAGCCCAAGGCTCCCACCATCCAGCTGGAAGGGCTTGTATGTACAATCAAGTTGATCAAATAAGTGTCCAGTCTATATTGCTGTAGTTTCACCATTCACCCCAATCACAGCCCTTACATTGTACCATGCTCCCTCTTCCACAGATTGTTCCCTAGGCTTAGAAAAGGGGCACGGGTGGACGAGAACCAAAACAGGCTATTTTGTCTGGATATGTCATTTTGGACTCTGATCAGTTCTGTCTGTTTCCTTTCATGGGCTGACAGTTTGTCCAGGAATAACCTTTCAAGCCTACTAATGAAGCACAAGCAATTAGGTATATAGGTATTTAAACAGTACTAATTATTATGGTAGGTTTCTTTGGTATAGAAACAGATGTTTGGATGGTATGCTAATCCATCAATTATATTTTTTTTCTGTAAAAGATGACAAGGCCTTACTGTGGCTTATAACATCTCCTAACCACTAGAGGATGTAAGCTTGTGGCATCAGCCATGGATTATTCCTCCAAGGAGAGAGCTAATAGCCAATTAGATTTGGGATATACTGTCATATGGCTGTCACTGCTGCACAGTATTTCCAGGCAGGTGATGTGTAGCTGTTGCTGATTGAGTAGTCTTGCTTGACTCAAGGAGACCTATATTTGCTTTATTGGTTTAGTGGCCTTTGGTAACACTCTCTGGTATTCCAGAGACCATCTGTAACTTGCAAGTGTGGTCTCAATACAACCTTCCCATGCTTACATCAGGTCTTCGACAGCAGGGCCTTACTGCCTCTCTTCTTGCAGGTATCCCAGTTTACAGGCAAGAAGCCTTTACCTTTAGGGAGGTCTTGGATCCCCTGGCCAACCTCTCCTTGGCACAATAATTCATTGCTGATATCAGAGCTCTCCTGTGTTAATATATTTTGCTTATATGCACAGCTTAAAGAGACTTTAGTATTATAGTTGGTTCTGAATAGAGAATAATCCTTTTCACAGTTCCTATGTTTATTAGTCAATTAAAGAAAGCAGTTTTACCGGTTTTATAAGATATTACCTCTATAACAGTTGGCTCTAATTTACAGTTAGAGAATGATTTCATCACCACCATGTTTTACTTTGTTCTATGAAAAAGAGGTAAGGAAGTCTCTCATATTAAAACTGTGCAGCACCTAGAAGTTAAGGTTCATTAGGACTCACTATAAACAGTTATTACAAATATGATCCACAGAGATGTTTGATGCCTGTAGCAGTCTGAGGCTTTTCTTCCTTTTAGTGTTAAGATGAGCCAACTTCTCTGCTTGTATTTCTTGGTACATCCTACACAATGCAAGGCTGTATCTTTTCTTTCTCAGTCATTAAATTGGTGACGTTTTGACCTGTGGGATCATACAAATCTTTTCCTATAGTTAAAGATGAAATTGAAAGTTTTTGATGGAAAGGTTTAATATATAACTGTATCCCCCTTTTTTATTTTAGGTTTTGATTTTTTGACCCATGAGTCTCAAAAAGGCAGTTGTAGTACATGTACCTATAGGCAGGAATCAATGTGTAAATTTCATTAAATTTATCCAAGCTGTTTCGGGTGACTGTATGTTGTTCATTTGGGAAGCAAACTTGATTCCTTAAGTTTAATTATCCTACAGGTAAAAGAGAATGTTACAAGATGATACTGTATAATACAATCATCTCAATTGATGCATAAAAAGCCTTTGACAAAATCCAGCATCCCTTCATGCTTAAAGTCCTAGAGGCAATTGGATTGGAGGGATCAGAAAACTGACTGAAATGGTAAACATAAATATTTTTAAAACTAAAACAGTTACCATACTTTTACCTCTGATGTTAAATACCACTTTAAGCATTTAGCATTTAAATAATTATGATTCTTTCTATAAGTAAATGATAAACATAAATATAAGGAGTTAGGACATTTGTTTCTTGAAAAATAATAATTGCAAATTTGACAGTGCTGAAGAAATCATGTAATTTTTGCATGCAATGAGAATCATATATTTGTTGGTACTCGTTCAGATGAATTAAAAAATGAATTAAAACGGATATGATGTTTTCATTTATTGTTTAGCAGGCTATTGAATTAGATCTTATACAGTAAGATACTTCAACCTATCATTTTTGCCAATCTAAAAAATCTGATTATATTTCAAGCTAGTGTAATATGAATGAATGTGCCTTCCATAAATGTTCTAAAGAAGAAGAAAATGCTGTTTCTATAGCTTTTCTAATTTACCCAAGCTTTCTTGTGATGGGAAGTTATTAGAAATGAGAAATGCATCATATCTTAAAGTGAAAATAACTGCTGAATATTACCCTATCAGCCTACCTCACAATCAAATTTCTCTTCTGACAAACAGCTTGGCTGTTATGCTTCAGTCATTTTGACCATCTATTGATTTCCTTTGGATAGCTTAAAAATTAAGACATGGTGCCTTTTTGAAACTTTATGTCTTGCTTTTTCTGATTGAACATCTATAACTAGACATATATATATATTTACAATCATCTGAAGAATTAACAAATATAGATGACATTTTAATATGCTTCACTAATATAGCTGCCAACTTGGTGGTGATAATTGTAAAAAGAACTTATTTTTTTCCCTTAGAGCCACTTGAGTATTCTCATTATACGGAGGTTAGCCTTTCCTAAAATGAGCCATTCAAGACAAAGTTAACTGGGGGAAAAGAGGAATCTATGCTTTACACGACTTTTCCTTGTAAGTTACATAGCATCATTTTAATTATTTTAGAATTGGTCATTTAATAGCATCTGATACTAAAGAGGATGGAAATTAGACTCTATGTTTTGAAAAGAATAACAAAATTATACTAATATTTACTTGAATGTAACTACATTCTCTGGAATTTTCAAATTTAATTTTATTGTACCTGCTATTTTAAGTATTCTCAAAAGTTTTGTTTCCCAATTTTATAATGGCACTATTTTTTTTTATTTTTTTTATTAATTTTATTTATTTCCGTATGTGTATGAATGTACTGTCTGCATGCAAGTCTGTGCACCCGAGGTCAGAAGAGGGTGTCAGATTCCCCTGGAACTGGAGTTCTCCTGGAATTGGAGTTTCAGATGGTTCTCGGCCGCCACGTGGGTGCTGGGGATTCAACCCGTGTCCTCTGTAAGAGCGGTCGGCGCTTTTAACTGCTAGGCCATCTCTCTAGCCCCTTATAATGGAACTATTAACAAGATGAAATGCACATGATTATGTCACTATGCAGTGGAGATAACTACAATGAATCACTTTCATTTTATTAAAAAAGCCAAGTTGTAGAATCAGTAGAGGTACCCTTTAGATGAAGAATGGACAAAAAATGGTAGGGCCTATAAAAACTGGAGTATTACCTATTTACAAAGAAAAATGAAATTATGTCATTTGGATGAAAATAGATGGAACTGGAGATCATCATGTTACTCAAAATAGCAATCTAAGCAAAACTCACACAAACTTCAGTTTTTCTCTCATAGTCAAAGTCAGTATTTTATTTTTAAAGACATGCTAATAGAAAATAGATTATTAAAAAATAGATTATTGGAAAAGAAGGGGAAAAGAAGAAGGAAGGGAATGGAAGAAGGTGAGAAAGGGTTAATATAATAGAAAGATACTGTGTTTATGAATGAAAATGTCATGTTGTAATCAATTATTTGGTTTAATTAATGTAAATTAATGAATATATATATATATATATATATATATATATATATATACCTTAACTCAATAAGCTAAACAGAATTCTAAGTCACGGCTGAATTTTAATTATACATGCAATAAAATGAAAGAGAATAAAGATTCCATAGCATAAATATTTTATAATACTTCTGTACAAACAGCTAATGATAATCAAAAGGATTTAATGTTCAATTTTAATTGGCTAAACATTACTCCATTTATTCTAAGCTTTTTAAACATAGGTAAAACCTCTGCCTACCTCCTTAACCAGGACACAGACATCTATCTGCTCTTTCTGAAGGTTACTACAGCAGTAATGGTAACCTTTGTGAGGTCAGTACTAAAGCCAAGGCACCCATTATGGGCCTAGACAGGTGGATGTCTCCTCCAGGTAAAGACAAAGAAGCCATGAAAACAGCCTTTGATGCTGGATATCACTACATTGACTGTGCCTATCCATATCCATATTATAATGAAAATGAGGTGGGAGAAGCCATTCAGGAGAATCTCAAAGAAAAGGTTGTGAAGCAGGAGGACCTCTTCATTGTGATCAAGTTGTGGCCCACCTGCTTTGAGAGAAAATTGCTGAAGGAAGCCTTCGGAGGATTCTCACAGATCTGAAACTGGACTGCCTGGACCTCTATCTAATTCACTGGCCACAGTGACTTCAGCTTAGGGAGAAGGATTTATTCTCCAAAGATGATAAAAACCAATGTTTTCACAAGTAAAATAACATTCTTGGATTCCATGGAGGTCATGGAAGAATTGGTGGATAAGGGATTAGTGAAAGCCCTGGTTATCTCCAACTTCAACTACTTCCAGATTGAAAGGATCCCAAACAAACCTGACTTCAAGTTTAGTGATGAGGAGATGACCACAATTCTCAGCTTCACAACAATATGGAGGGCCTGTTTGCTGCTCAATCCATCAATATGGAAGAGCTTCTTTACAATATGGAACACAGAAGCTGCATCCTCAGATGAGATTGCTGAGTGGACACACACATATATTTGCTGAGGTACAACTCATTCCTCTTGAGTCCTGTTTTAGCCATGGCTGTCTGACATCATGCTGTGATAAGCCAAAATCTGTGATGCTGTATTTAAATCTGGTGGCCTACCACAGGTAAACCAATTCATGGGAAATGTTTGTCGAGGGATGTAACAACAGTAAGATTTTCTCCAAAATGTATGATCTCTCCAGCCATGTTTATTTGGCTATGTTTACAATACCACATATGAGTTTCTTCCCATTCAGTGGGTTTCAAGAGTAATTAGATGATAGCTGTTGATTACCCCCAAGATAAAAGTACCACTTGTAAGGTCATAGTTTTCTGTGCCAGGCATTGGTGTGGTTATTTAGCTATATAGCACTGTTGGACCATAGATTGATTTTTCTTACCTAGCAGCTTGCATAGTGTCCTCTGATACTATGAGAACTCTAGTATTAAAGGAGGAGGCTTCCAAGTCAGTACCAATGCCATTGTTTTAAATCCTATGTAAAAAGTATGTCTTTTCTTCAGTATAAGGTTTATACCTCACATTTTGAGAGGCGATCAAGGGTTGTGGCAATAGCTTGTGTTATTTTAGGAATGTCTTGGGGTACCCCAACCAACAATTCCAAAGAAAGTTTCTTTTGTGTAGAACTGTGTTTCTTTTTATATAGTTTTTAAGTATACACGTGTAATCCTATACATAATGCTGTTTTTTTGTATTACTCAGTAGGCTTTTGAACTAACATATTTCTCTCTAGGTTCTCATATCACCTAAGCATTATTTATCTCAACACTCTCCCTGTCTAACCTTACCTCCTCCTTTTCTAGTTAAAGAACACCCAGCTCTCTTTAATAATACCTGCCTCCTACCATCCTCCTGTGTTGAGCTCCTTCTTCCCCTTTACTTCTATTATGTAAATTTAACACTTTTCACAATCCATTTATAGATTTAACATATGATCCAGTTACTATANTATATATAATTCATCCTACTGTAGAGATACTTGTGCAGCCATTTTTGTCACGGATTTTTCTCAATAGCTAAGAAATGGGAACAACCTATATATCCCTCAATTCCATCTTATTTTCTGTTTGATATAATCTTTTGCTTAATTTCCATGATTTCATGTACAGTTTTCAATTTCTATTGGTGATATTCAGCTTCATTTGCATCAGATAGAATTCAGGATGTTATTTCAATTTTTCTAAATCTATGGAGAGTTTCTTTGTGTCTTAATATATGGTCAATTTTGGTAAAAGTTGCATGACTTGTTGAGAAGAAAGTGTATTCTTTGGTGGTTGGGTGGAATGTTCTGTAAATGTTCTTTCATGACCTATATGATATTTGTCCAAGCTTTTTCTGGCTTTCATACTTTCCATTGAAATGTCTTATGGGTCCACCTTTATATATGACATGAAATTTCTCATAGCTCTCAATAGCTTTTACTTGTTTTATACATTTAGTGTTTTGACTATTATATAGCTCAGGGAGTTTGTTTTCTGGTCTCATCTACTTGGTGTTCTATATGCCTCTTCTACCTTGATAGGTATCTCTTTCTGAAGATTTGGGAAATTTTCTTCTATGATTTGGTTAATGCTGGTTTTTGTGCTATTGAACTGCGTTTCTTTCCTTCTATACCTTGATTTGTAAGCTTGGTATTTTACTAATCTCCCAAATGTCCTGCATATCTCATTCCTTGGTCATTTTGATTCAGTTCCTTTGATTGAGTGATTTACATCCTCAATCTTTTCTTTGAGGTATGATAATCTATATTGTATTTCCTCTAATCCTTTTTGGATTTTTCCTCTGAGCTTTTTCTCATGTTCCTGAGATTTTCATGTCTAATTTTATTTCAGTTTGGCTTTTCTTCTTAGAGTCAACAATTTTCTTTTATTCTAACTTCATGTATTGCATTGTATTACTTATTATTTCAGCTGTTTATCCTTCCATGGTTTTCATTCAGTACTTTTTTCATGTTGAGTCTCCTTGAACATATTTACTTTGCTATTTTGAAATTATGGTCGTATGCATCATCTAGGTTGTCATTCTGAGTAACACTATTATGGGATTATCAGCTTAAATCTGGCTGGGGAATCTTGGAATTTGGGCATGTTTATACATCTTCTGTAACCTGAGAAGCTCCTATACCTGAGTTGGCGATGAGCAGTGAGTTCTTAAGAACTATGGCAAATTTTCTGCAATTTTTCTAAGCAAATGATTTGATAAGAACTTTTTTCTCTTTTTAAAATGTATTAATATTTTTATTTTTGTGGTTTGTGTGTGTCTGATATGGATTTGTGAATATAGGTACATATGTATCACATTGCCTGTGTGGAGATCAGAGCAAGACTTTTTTTTTTACTGTCCATAGTAACTCTATTTATTTATTTATTTATTTATTTATTTATTTATTGAGATTAAGCTATTCATTAACCCAATATATTCATGTTATTCATGTTTTATAGTTCAGGAACATGGGCTGGTGACAGACTTCTCCCATGCTCAATCCAAAGAATTCTTTACATTTTGAAATTACTTTGTGCTCTGAAAGATACCAGCTTTCCTCAACTCTTCAAAATCTTTCATGGAACCACAATCTGCATATGCCTTCTTTCTTCGTTCACCCATGCCAAACCTGTAGAAAGTTGATGGAAGAAAGTAATGGAAGTCATGGTTGCAAATGTCCTTCACACCAATGTCCTTCCCCGCAGCTGGAGAAATAAGAACAAGACTCTTAAGAAATAGTTCTCTTCCTCCATCTGTGGCACAGAGACTGAACTATGGACATAGGCATGCATGGAAAGTGATTTATATGATGACCCAGATTGCTGCCCCACTTTTAATAGCAAATTACTCTACAAAACTTTAGAGAATTAAAATCTCATTCAATATATTTAAAATATTCATACGGTGGTTTAATTTGTTTCCTGGACATATATTCAGTTAGAGACAAGAAAAGAAGTCTTAAAGCTACTGAAACACTAGTCAGCTATCAGGCGTGAGTTGATCAGAGCAGGTGAGTAACGTGGTCTACCCTTGGCCTTCTGGCAGTTTCTGACAAGGCAGCATGCAAAGTGGGGCTGGCTCCCAGCAAACCTAGATCAGCTCCCAGAAGATCTGAAACAACACCCGGAGTCCCCAGATCTTATTCCCAAATGACTCAACAGATTGACCCAGCCTGGACAGGTCCACAGAAGTAAACTGATCCAACTGGAGCGCCAGGAAGGCCCACCTGAGTTACCATGTCCAGAAAAGCCACCACTGGCAAGCTGAACTTGGTAGAATTATGACCATCTGTTACAGCACCAGGGAGAGTGGTCTGGCTCAGGCAGGCCACTGCAGAAGCTTACAGTTACATGAGGACATCTGATAGAACCTCATACTATGCAGTAAATCTTTAATGGAGTGAAGAAACACTTGAGTTTTGCATCAGAATACAAACCACAAAACAATTCCACATGCCAAAAACACAGCAAAAAAAAAATCAAGAACATGGGCAAAGCAAATAATAATTCCCCACAAATCTCTGTTAGTCCTATAGAAGACTCCTACAATGAGATCTCCCTGGAGGTAACCAGGGACAAACATCTTAAAAGAACAATCATTGACATACTAAAAGAAATCAAGGAATATAAAGAAGACACAGACAGCAAATCAAAGAAGTAAAGTGAAATGATGAAAACTCCAGAAACAAGTGGAAATACTGAAGAGATCCTACAATGAAAAAGAAAGGAAACCAACCACACACACAAAGAACAAAAGGAGAGAATGGCAAACTCCAGAAGGACGTGGAAATACTAAAGAAATCACAGGATCAAATGAAAAAGGTAATTGAACACTCATCCATTCAAAAGAAAAGGATGGAGAAAGCCTCAGTAATAGAATAGAGGAAGCAGAAAATAGAATATCAAGACTGGAAGATAACACTAAAGACCTAGAATGCTCAAGCAAAGATTATGATAAAGAATATATAACTATCTATCTATATAGATAGATAGATAGATATAGATATAGATATAGATAGATAGATAGATAGATAGATATGAGTGGAATAACCAAGAACTGTGAGACATCATGAAATAATCAAACCAACACATCATAGGGATAGAGGAAGGAGAAGAATCCTAAGATAATAGTATTGACAAGATCTTCAACAGAATTATAGAAGCAAATTTTCCTAAGTTGAAAAAAGACATAGGCATACAAATACAAGAATCACATAGAACACCAAATAGACAAGAGTATAAAAGAAATTCCTCATGCAATATCATAGTTAAAACGCTAGGTGCAGAAAATAAAGACAGAAGACTGAAAGCCTCAAGATAAAAACAAGTTAAATATAAAGGAAACCCATCAGAATTACAGCTGACTTCTCAATGCAAACAATGAAAGCCAGAAAAATGTGGACCAGAGTATTCCCAGTACTAAATGACTATAGATACCAATCCAGGTTACTTTACCCAGCAAAAATGTCGATTATAGTTGACAGAGAAAAAGTTTTTCATGATATAAAAAAGATGAAAGAATACATGTCCAGAAAACCAAACCTTCAAAAAATACTCGAAGCAATACAAAGGGCACAAGAAAAGAACAGCTATCCCCAAGCAGGTAGGGAAAGTATAACTGCAGGAACACAAACCTAGGTCAAGAATGCACACAGGGGCTGGAGAGATAGCCTAGCAGTTAAGAGCGCCTACTGCTCTTGCAGAGGACCGGGGTTCGATCCCCAGTACCCACATGGCAGCTGACAACCGTCTGTAACTCCAGTTCCAGGGGAATTCGGCGCCCTCTTCTGACCTCCACGGCATTGCATGACACGGGTGCAGAGAACTACATTCTTACACATGAATAAATAAAATAAAAATTAAAAAAAGAATGCACACAGTAAAGAAATTGAATAGAAGCAATACATATCTCTAAATAATAACTTTAAATATTAATGGTCTGAACTCCTCAATCAAGAGACACAGATGGAGAATGGATTAAGAAACTGAATCCATCTTTTCTGTCTACACGAAACCCATCTCACATTTAAGGACAGGTGCCATCTTATGGAGAAAGGATGCAAAAAGTATTCCAAGCAAAATGCAAGCAGGAGTTGCTATTCTAATATCAGAAAAAAAATAGACATAAAAATAAAACTAATCAGAAGAGACAAAGAGGGTCACTACATTCTTATCAAAAGAACAAATAATCATGAAGATTTCACAATCATGAATATATACGTACCAATCTCCAGTGCACCTAACTTTATAGGCACAAATCTGCAAGACCTAAGGCACAGATTAATTCCAACACACTAATAGGGAAGGACTTCATTACACTCACTGAGACCTTTGGACAGATCAACTGGACAAAAAATAAACAGAGATATCAGAACTGAACAATATAATACAATAAATGGATGTAACAGATATCTACCAAATATTCCACCCAAGCACCAAAGAATATACCTTTTATTCAGCACCCCATGGAACATTCTACAAAATCGACCACATACTGGGACAAAGAAAAAATTCTAAACAAATACAAAATGATTGAAATAATTCCATGGATTCCATCAGACTACAATGCAATAAAGCTTATCAATCAACACCACAAGAAGCCCTACTATCTACTGGAGACCAAACAACACAACCCTGAATAATGAACTGGTTAAGGAAGAAGTAAAAAAGAAATAAACTCATTCCTGGAAATAAATGAAAAAGACAATACAACAGAAAACAATCTATGGGATACTTTAAAAGCAGTCTTAAGAGAGAAATTTATAGCCCTAAGTGTCTACATGAAAAAACAGAATGAGCACAAATAAACTCTGTAACACTGAAGCTAAAAACACTTGTGAGACAACAACAAATGAACACTAAACCCAACAGACAGAAAGAAATAACAGAAATCAGAGCAAAAATCAATGAAATAAAAAAATAAAGGAAACAATACAAAGAATCAATGAATCCAAAAGCTGATTATTTGAAAGGATAAACACGACTGACCTCTAGCCCAGTTAAACAAAAGAAACAAAGAGCAACTCCAAATCAATAAAATTAGAGATGAAAACGGAAACATCACAACAGACAAAGAAAAGATCCAGACAATCATACAAGAATACTTCAAAAGCCTATACTCTAGTAAATGTGAAAACCTAAGAGATATGGATGAATATCTGAAATTCTGGAAATCTCCAATACTTAACCAAGAAGATAGTGAAAGCTTAAACAGACCCACAACATAGGAGGAAATAGAAACAGTAATTCAAGCCCCCCAACTAAAAAAAGCCCAGGCCCAGATAGATTTATGGCAAAATTATGTAAAACATTTAAAGAAGACTTACAACTATTATTACTCAAACTGTTCAGAAGGATAGAAACAGAGAGAAATCTCCAAAATTCCTTCTATGACACCAGTATCACTCTAACACCAAAACCAGGCAAAGATACAAACAAAAAGAAAGCTATAGGCCCATTTCATTAATGAACATAGATGCAAAAATTCTCAACAAAATACTTACCACAAGTGTAGGTAGTGTGCTACATGAGCAGCAA
Source organism: Rhizomys pruinosus (assembly GCA_009823505.1). NCBI lineage: Eukaryota > Metazoa > Chordata > Mammalia > Rodentia > Spalacidae > Rhizomys > Rhizomys pruinosus. The sequence continues at coordinate 630,686 of VZQC01002514.1, forward strand.
GGTTTTCACTAGCACTAGTCTCTGGCTGTGAGTGGAGTCTGATAGTAACCTTTGCTACAAATACAATGAAAAAAAAATTACAAACAGCATAGAGACACACACCAAAAAGATCATCCATCATGATCAAGTTAGATTCAGACCAGATATGCAAGGATGTTTCATCATACATTAATCAATAAATAACATAAATCACATAAATTGACTGAAAGGTAAAAAATCCACATGGTCATGTCATTTGATGGAGATAAAGCCTTTGACAAAATCCAGCATGCCTTTATGTTTAAAGTCGTAAAGGACATTGGACTGGAGGGAAGATTCATCAATGTAATCAAAGCCATATACCACAAACACACAGGCAACATCATCCTAAATTGGGAAAAATTGGAAGCATTTCCCTTAAAAGCCAGCAAGGCTGCCCCCTATCTCCACTCCTCTTCCATATATAGGAAGAGAGTTATATCTTGGGGGCTGTTGCAGTTATTCTGAATGAGCTGTCCCAAGTGGTCTGAACTAGGATACTGGCCTGAGAGGTGGGAGAAGGCAGTGGATCAAAACAAGTTACTAGAGTTGGTTTTGGAACACAGACGATGAGAGATGAGAGAAATCAATCAGGTCCTTGATCAAGACATCAAGCTATTTGGAAGATCCAGCTGCGGGAACAGTGGAGGCTGTAAGTACCAGTTAATTCAACTTTGTCAGAGGAAGAATCATCAGAACTTTTTAAAGTATGGATTCTGAAAATAAACCTGAAAATGATTAAGATGAAAACATCAAAGAAGCAAGAGACATGAGAAGTATTTCAGCCCCTGGTTCCAGTTGTGGGAAACTGTTTCCTGATAGGAAAACAACTGCTTCTGAGAATTTTGTCAGCAAAAGAGTGTTTTTAGAATCATCATCCATCTTGGACAGTATTGCTATGGGAGAAGAAAGAAATGAGCATGCTTCCAAATGAATGAGAGAAGAGACAGTGCAACTCCTTGAGACTGGAGAACAGAGTACTGCCAAGAGCTCAGCTCTGGAAGCCAGAGTCCAGTTAGCTGAAGCAGGAAAGGAGGGCTTCACAACAAACTGCTCAGAGGGAGGCCTAGCTCTTCCAAATGTCTTCTCCCCATCTTGTGATTGTAGCACAGTTGATGGCCTTTCTCTGAAAGCAGACACCAGAAGAAAGCTTCCTCAGGAAATGATTTCCCTTGTTCCAAAAAGATTCTCCTTTCCCCCACAAAGAAATGAGTGTTAGTTGCAGCTTTGGAAACCTAGATACAGTTTGCAAGTGCAGCTTGTGTGGCCATCCATTTTCATCTTGCTCTGATTTGGAAAAGCATGCTGAATGTCATGTAGAACAGGCTAAAGAATATACCTGCTGCCACTGCAGCCACAAGGCAGAGAGCAGCTCATCTCTTCACACGCATATCAAACATACACATGGGCCACAGAAAGTCTTTTCCGGTGATCTCTGTGGCTTTCAGTGTGTGGAAGAAAACCTGTTGAAAGCACACTATCTTGACAAAACACATCTGTGGCATCAGAATCTTGCTGCTCGTGGAGGATTTGTACAAACTTTAACAAAACAACATTTTCCTAAAAAAACATGTGTTATAGAAACAAAGAATGTTCGAGCAAAACCAAGAGCTTCTAAACCAATAGCCAAGAATGGTGATTCAAAAGGATTACAAAACATTGGGAGCAAATTGAAAGACTGTGGAGGAAGTGGTTCTGAACACAGTGGTAGAGGCAGTGAGCTCCTTCTTGAAATGGTGTCATCTAGGGATACTTCCTCAGGAAAAGCAGATGTTGTCGAGGAAGATGTTACTTTTGGTGTAGCTCAAAATCCTGAAAATCAGAACAAAAAGCTAGGGGGCTTAGTAACCACAGAGTGTCCCTTAGATAAATCAGAATCTACCAAAAATACCCTGCAGACAGCACAGATCACCACTTTGAGGACAAGGTCTGAACAAAGTAGTCTAATGTTGGGTAATAGCTTTCGCCGACGAAGTGGCACTTTTACATTAAAAGGCCAGGCAAAAAAAAGATTTAATCTTTTAGGAATTAATAAAAGAGGCACAAATGAAACTCAAAGGATGTATATGAAATACATTAGAGCACAGATGAAAACAAATGATGCACAGTCAATATCAAAGCAAATACAAATGAGCAACAGTGTCCAAAGTCTGTGTGTGACTACCTCAGACAACCCAGAAGTGATACAGGACAAGACAACTCCCTGTCTTCCGGACTACATACAGCTGGCTTCCCTGATAGTAAAGCCAGATTCTGACCACCAGATTCTGCGTACATGTACAGAGTGTGGTCAGACAGCTATAAGCAAGGCCGACTTGGAAATTCATGTGAAAAGGTGTCATGAAAGAGAGAAGCAATTTCGCTGTCAGACCTGTAACTTTTCTAGTATGTCAAGACGAGACTTAGAGGAACATTTGCACAATAACCAGCATCAGCAAACACCTTCTGTCCTCAGCTGTCAATGTTGTTCCTTTATTTCTTTGAATGAAGTAAATCTTAGAGACCATATGAAGGAAAAGCATGGTATGGGGTTTTTCTGCACTTCCTGTAATCTGTTCTTGTCTGAGAAAGACATGGAGGAACACAAATCAGCTGAGAAGCATAATAGTTTAGTGATTCAACCAAAGACGACTCCATCGTCGATGAATAGTGAATTTGTTTTACCTTTCAGTACTTTAGAACCAGAAAACACAAAGGATTCTATGAACCAGTCAGGGAAAGCAGCTCAGGAAGTACTTGCTAAGTCAAGAGTAAGCCATGGAAATGAATCAAGGCATTCAAATAAGCCTCAGTTCCAGTGTAAGAAATGTTTTTATAAAACAAGGTCTTCCACTGTTCCCACAAGACACATTAAGCTTCAGCATGGTCAAGACTATCACTTTCTTTGTAAAGCATGCAATCTTTATTCATTGAGCAAAGAGGGAATGGAGAAGCACATTAAGAGAAGTAAGCATCTTGAAAATGCAAAGAAAAATAATATTGGTTTAAGTTTTGAAGAGTACTAATTGGAAAAGTTGATGGTAGTGTACCTAAAGGATGCTAAACCCCCCAGTAAACTCCTAGAAATGATGAACAGTTTCAGTAAAGTGGTGTGATACAAAAGAAACCTAGAAAAATTAGTAGCCTTTCTTTACACCAAAAACAAGCAATTGGAAAAGGATTACAAGGAGACCTTCCCACTCACAATAGCCTCAAAATAATAAAATACCTAAGAACATACCTTACTAAAGATAACAAAGATCTCTACAATGAAAATTTAAACTGCTGAAGACAGAGATTGAAGAAAACACCAGAAGTTGGAAAGATCTCTCATACTCATGGATTGGAAAAGTTAATATAGTAAAAATGTCCATCCTACCCAAATTAATATACTGATTCAATGCAAGCCCAATTAAAATCTCCATTAATTTCTTCACAGATTTAGAAAAACATCCTTAAATTCATATGGAAAAACAAAAAATCCCAAATAACCAAAGCAACTCTGAGCAAAAACAGCAATACAGGAGGGACCACTATACCAGACTTCAAAATATATTACAGGGATATAATAATAAAAACAGCCTGGTGCTGACACAAAAACAGACCTGTAGACCCATGGAACAACATTGAAGATCCAAGCTTGAGCACATACAAGTTCAGCCTCCTCATATTTGACGAAGGGGCCAAGAAGACTCAATTGTAGAAAGCATCTTCAGCAAATGGTGCTAGCAAGACTGGATCACCACTTGTAGAAGAATAAAACTAACCCCCTACCTCTCACCCTGTACAAAAAATTAACTCAAAATGGATTAAACACCTCAATGTGAAAATCAAAAATCTGAAAATGATAGAAGAAAATGTTGGCAGTAACCTACAAGACATAGGCATAGGGAAAGACTTTCTAAATCAGACACCAGCTGCACAGAAATAAGGTCAACAATTGTCAAGTGGGACCTTATTAAACTTAAAAGCTTCTGTACAGCAAAAGAAACAATCAAAGAAGTGAATAGAAAACCCACAGAGTGGGAAAAAACCTTCACCAGTGATACATTTGATCTAGCATCCAGATTACATAAACAGTTTGAAAAACAAAGAAAACAAATGACCCACTCAAAAGATGGAGTAAAGAGCTGAACAGAGACTACACAAATGAAGAAGGAAAAATGGCTGAGAAACATCTTAAAAAGTATTCCTACATTATTAATAATCAAGGAAATGCAAATTAAAACCACTTTAAGATTTTATCTTACTCCAGTAAGACTGGCTATTCCAAAAATCAAAAGATAATAAATTCTAGAGAGGTTGCAGGGAAAGGAGAACACTCATTTGCTGCTGGTGGGAATGCAAATTGGTACAACCCCTATGGGAAGCAGTGTGGAGGACTTTTTTTTTTAATTTTTTTTAATTGTTTTAATTTTTTATTTTTGTATGTGTATGAATGTATTGTCTGCATGCAGATCTGTGCACCCGTGTCGTGCAATGCCGCGGAGGTCAGAAGAGGGTCTCGGATTCCCCTGGAACTGGAGTTCTCCTGGAATTGGAGTTACAGACGGTTCTCGGCCGCCAGGTGGGTGCTGGGGATCGAACCCGGGTCCTCTG
>VZQC01002514.1:635718-814546 GCA_009823505.1 Rhizomys pruinosus
AAAAAAAAAAAAAAAAAAAAAAAAAAAGTAATAGATAACCATGGGATGCATTCTTTTAACCTCAGCATTTGGGAGGCAGAGGCAAAGCATATCTCTGCGACTTCAAAGCTAGCCTGATCTATACAGGGAGACCCTGTCTCAAAATAAACAAACAAAAGCCATAGCCACTTTACAAATGCAGTAACTTGGGTTGGCGAGGTGGCTTGGTGGGTAAAGGGGCTTGTCACACAAGCCTGGCAACTCGAGTCCCATCCTCAGAAGCTACATCAAACAGAAGGAGAGAACGGGCTCCACTGAATCGTCCTCTGATCTCTGCACAGATCTCTATTCCAGAGTCACTGGAACAACACAGTATTTTAAAAGATGGGAAGACCTTGGGGTCAAATTTGTGAAGAAACCTGATAACAGAAAGGTTTGGAATTTCTTCAGAGTTCTAACAGTTACTGGATTGAAATTCTGAATCCTAACAAAAGACAACTCTTATTTAGTTCTGAGAAAATGCAGAGAAATGTCACTGGAAATGGAGATAAGGAGGAGAGAGCACCCAGAATGCTAGGGCTCCGGCGCACTCCGCATTATTCTTAAGTTCATTTCCCTTTCCTATTTCAGCTGTTTTTCCCCCATTCCCTGTAAACATTTAGCTATCCAAATTTTAAAAGTGTTTTATCTTATGACCTTGAATGTAGTTGTTTGACTTTAGTAAATACTTATTTAGGGAATAATTAGAACAATTCCTTTCAGAGATGGCATTTGCTATCACTAAACACTGCCTCTTGTGGTATGGTGGCCCTGGACCTAGGAGGCCAAGGCAGGAGGATCACTACCAGTTTGAGGCCACACTGGTCATCATAATGAGTTGCAAGCCGGCCCTCTCTCAAACAAATAAACAAACAAGCAACAAATAAACAAAGATTACTTCTCTTCAAGTCTGCTTTTGCTTCATTATTTTTTTAATTTTTTTTTTTATTAATTTTATTTATTTCTGTATGTGTATGAATGCACTGTCCGCATGCAAGTCTGTGCACCCGTGTCGTGCAACGCCGCGGAGGTCAGAAGAGGGTCTCGGATTCCCCTGGAACTGGAGTTCTCCTGGAATTGGAGCTTCAGAAGGTTCTCAGCCGCCATGTGGGTGCTGGGGATCAAACCCGGGTCCTCTGTAAGAGCGGTCGGCGCTCTTAACCGCTAGGCCATCTCTCCAGCCCCGACAAACTGTCTTAGATTTAAAAATAAAGAACAAAACAAATGAACAAGCATTTCACGAAAGAGGAAAAACTGAAGGTGAAAGGAACAGACAGGCACTCTGAGCCATAATCAAGGAAATGTAACCCAAGATAAACTAAAAGCCGATATTAAGTTAATTAAACTGATGTTTTAAATATCTGATGATATGAAATATTGGAAATGATATTGATCAATGAGCACTTTCCTACTTCTCTCGTGAAAGAGTAAATTGTACAGCTGCATGGGAAAACCATGGGCAGGTCTTTGTGCAGCTGTCCACCAAATCCTACTTTGAGCTGCTACCTTGATACAACAGCCTCCAAGAGCTTCTTGTCAAAGATGCTTATAGAAACCCTTTTCTTAATTTCCCCACACCATCAACAACATAAAATATATTTACAGTAAAAAGTGGTAAAAAATATAAATGACCACAAAGAGATATAAAAAAATGAATGGCCACTCTTGAAAGAACAGAGATTAAACAGAAATAACACAAATTCATGCTGGATGCAAAATATCAGGAGAAATAAGCAGGCTAATGCCTGCAGCCATGTACATGGGAAAAATGCATGCCTTAGGCTAGTGTGCAGATAGGTGAGGGAAGCATAGGTAAGTAAGGTTACTTAAGGTCTTTGATTCACACTGAAATGTGAATTTCCTTTACTGCATAATTAAGTACCATTGTGGGTTTTTTTTCATTAGGTTGCACCTATTTTAAATGCTTTGAGTATTAAAAAAATAGAGCACAAGTCAGATTTGGCCACTCAACAATGGTCAACAGCAAGTTTCTGTAATTCGTGTCCCAAACAAGTTTTATACATGAACGAATGACTGGATGGATGAAAATGAATAAATAAATGAATACCAGTGGACTATGCATGAACCTGGCCCAAAAAATCCTACTAAAACTATTTCTGTTATCTCAGAAAAAAATCTTAGTTATATCATTGACTGGAATTGAAACTCAGCATATAATTGGAAATAGATATTAAAATATGTTCTAATAGTAGTTGGTAATTGTAACCACTTTTACTTTTACTTTTTATTTGTTGCCAGTATTCAATCAAGGTGTTCTGGCCTAATGACCTTATTCACTCCTAATCACTTCCCAAAGGCCCCACCTCTAAACACTATATGTCAGCCTTTAACAATACTTCACAGTGGAGATTACATTTTATTTTTTTGGGGGGTGTATATTTTTAAATTAATATATATATATTAATACAAGATTACACTACAAATAAAATCTAGACCCGTGTCCCCCTCCCTATCCCCCCAAAACACCAGAGCTCATGCATCCTGCCAAACATGTTTTTCATCTTTTTCTGTCTTTCTCAAAATTCTCGATGCAGAAGTTCACCATTTCAGAAGTTCACCATAAGCACTTTTATTAATGAAGACTATTATTGTTGTTTTATTCTGCTTTTAGAAATTTTCTTCAATAAATATAAATATATATTTTTAAATGAATTATTTTAAATACAATCAGGGGATCAATGTTGATCTTATCTAGCAGCAATTTGACATAACCAAACAGGTTATAAAATTAATAGAATGAATGAATGAATAAGTGAATAAGTGAATGAAGGAAAAAAATTGAAACTCTCATCCCTATTTATCATTACCTAGTAGATGCCATTTCTTATGGTGATAATCAATGTTTTTAGCTTCCTAGCGCCTAGCCTTACTTATCTATTAAAACATTTATGGTATATGGGCTGGAGAGATGGCCTAGCGGTTAAGAGCGCTGACCACTCTTACAGAGGACCCGGGTTCGATCTCCAGCACCCACATGGCGGTCGAGAACCGTCCGAAACTCCAATTCCAGGAGAACTCTAGTTCCAGGGGAATCCGACACCCTCTTCTGACCTCCGCGGCATTGCACAACACGGGTGCACAAACCTGCATGCAGACAGTACTTTCATACACATACAGAAATAAATAAAAAAATTAAAAAAAAAACATTTATGGTATCAGAGTAAACTATGAGATTGGTATAAAGGATAATTAGATAAATTAAAATAAATCTTATAAAATAAATACTTAAATTGAACTGGCTATTAAAATTCTTTGTAACAGTGTAGTATTTCATTTTCATAATGAGGTGATACCTCTCACCATTAACATCTACGTGAATGACTAAATTTTCATATATTCCCATCAGAAACAATGTCTTATGCAATACTACTAATTGCAGTACAGATGTTTAACTATAATTTCATATGCATCCCTCAGATCTTGAAGTCCATTCTTAGATGGTCTAATGAAGTTTTGTGTAATACAAAGAGATTGATACTATTTTATGTACAAAACAATAAACAGAATTCCAAATACAAAGCTTAAAATTTTGAGCTTATATAAGATATTTGAACTTATTAATATATATTTCATATACACTTATTTCTACAAAACCTATTCCTTGTCTCTTACTTCCAAATGATTCATTTTATATGAATTTCCATCCATGTTTATAGCATATATTTCACTATAAATCTAGTCAAATATATCTGTCCTCATTTTGTTGTTTAGAGCTAAGAAGAAATCTTCTATTTTGTTAAATATGGTGAATATTTCACTATCTTAAACAAACATCCACTTTCCTCCATTCAAAGATATGCACAAGAATCTTTCATGATTATATCTATATAATGGGTTCTATTGTGTAATCAAAATTAGCAAGATGCATTCCTCCCTAAATATTTCTTTCCTTCCTTAGAAATTGAAGAAAATCCTTTTAGTTTTTTAATAGATCAAAATTTCATATGTATATTATTGATTAATGATGAGTCATTGAAAAATTGTTGTAATTCAAATATAAACAGAATATAAATAATAGTTCTGTGAAATGAACTCTGACATGAAAGCGAAGTAAATGGAAAAAACATCTTATGTAATAAACCTTTGCATTTTAGAATATTTTGCTAATTTTATTTCAGAACTGTACATTGGTAGTTATGAAAACTAAGAACATCAATAAATAGGTAAATCAACACCCAACAACTTGATTTAAAAAAAAAACCTTAAGTGAATAAATGCATAATATACTGCTTTTCTTGCAACAGTAATGTACCAATTTTATACATTTAGCACTTTCTTCATTGCTATAAAAGTGGAAAAATAGGATTTCATCTTTTCCCTAAGAAGTAATAGGATGATGAAGTATAACAATGATTCAACTAATTATTATTGTTTTATTTTTCTAAGAATAACAGATATACATGTGATTAACAGGTATATGAAAAATAATTCAGCATCTCTAATCATCATCTTAATGCTAATCAAAATATCAATGAGATATCACACCTCACACCTGTAAGTATGGCAATTATCCAAATGACAAAAGCAGGGATGGCAAGTGCAAAATGAGAAGAGAACCCTTGTGTACTCTTATTCTGAATGTAAATTTGTAAAGTCATCATGCACAACATTTTCTAAGTTCCTAAATATTATAAAAAGAGAAATATCTTTTATACATTCTCTTTCCAATAGTTATTATTTCTTATACTTTGGATAACTGCAATCTTAGCAGGTGTGTAGAATATCTTATTGCAATTTTTATTAGAATTTCCCAGATAATTAGTAATGTTGGGCATTCATTCATCTCTATGTCTTTGTTAGCAATACATTTATTCTGGCTGCTCTAGCTTCCTTTCCACTTCTGTCATAAAACACTTTACACACACACACACACACACACACACACACACTTCTGGAGTAATTTATTTTATCTCACACCTCCAAGTGACAATCCAACATTGAGGGAAGACAGGGTAGGAACTCAAGGCAGGAACCTGGATGGCAGAAGTTGATGTTGGCTGTGAGTTTGTTGTATATGGCTTTGATTATGTTGAGGAATGTTCCCTTGAGTCCAATTCTCTATAGAACTTTAAACATGAAGGGATGCTGGATCTTGTCAGAGGCTTTTTCTGCATAAATTGAGATGATTGTGTGATTTTTGTCTTTCAGTACATTTATATGTTTTATGATATTTATTGATTTATGTATTTTGAACCATCCCTGCATCTCTGGTATGAATCCAACTTGATCATGATGGATGATATTTTTGATGTGGGTCTGTATGCAATTTGCAAATATTTTGCTGAAAACCTTTGCATCTATGTTCATTAATGAGATGGGTCTAGAGTTTTCTTTTTTGGTTGTTTCCTTGACTGGTTTGGGTATTAGAGTGATGCTGGCTTCATGGAAGGAATTTGGAAGACTTTCCTCTGTTTATATCCTTCTGAATAGTTTGAGTAGTAATGTTTGTATGACCTCTTTAAATGTTTTATAGAATTCTGCTGTGAAACCACCTGGACCTGGGCTTTTTTAGTTGGGAGATTTTATATTACAACTTCAATTTCCTCAAAGGTCATGGGTCTGTTTTAAACTGTAACTCTCCTCTTGGTTAAAGTTTGTTGATTCTCAGGATTTCAGATATTCAACCATTTCACTTAAGTTTTCAAATTTAATATAGTATAGGTTTTTGAAGTATTCTTGTATGATTGTCTATATCATCTCTTCATCTTTTGTGATGTTTCCCTTTTATCACTAATAATACTGATTTGGAGTTGCTCTTTCTTTTTGTTAAGTGGGCTAGAGATCTGTCTATCTTGTTTGTCTTTTCAAAGAACCAGCTTTTGCATTCATTGATTCTTTGTACTGTTTTCTTTATTTCTATTTCATTGATTTCTGCTCAGATTTTTATTTCTTCCTGTCTGTTGGGTTTAGTGTTCATTTGTTGTTGTCTCACAAGTGTTTTTAGCTGCAGTGTTACGTAGTTTATTTGTGCTCTTATTTTTAATGTGGGTATGTAGGGCTATAAATTTCCCTCTTAGGACTGCTTTTAAAGTATCCCACAGGTTTTGTTGTGTTGTGTTGTCTTTTTTGTTTACTTCTGTGAATAAATTTATTTTGTTCTTTATTTCTTCCCTGACCCATTCATTATTCAGAATTGTGTTGTTTAGTCTCCATGTGTTCTTGTAGCTATTCGGACTTATTCTGGTGTTAATATTGAGCTTTATTGTACTGTGGTCTGATAGAATGCATGACATAATTTCAATCCTTTTGTATGTGTTGATATTTCTTTTGTGTCCCAATATGTGGTCAGTTTCAGAGAATGTTCTGTATGGTGCTGAGTAGAGAGTATATTCTCTGGTGTATGGGTGGAATATTCTGTAGATGTCTGTGAGGTCTATTTGTTGTATTGTATTGTTCCCTTCCAATGTCTCTCTGATTATATTTTGTCCAGTTGATCTATCCAAGCGGGTCTGTGGGGTATTGAAATCACCCAGTATTAATGCGCTGGAATTAATCCATGTCTTGAGGTCCTGCAGAATTGTGTTTATAAAGTTTGGTGCACCCGAGTTAGGTGCATAAGCATTTAAGACGTCTTCTTGGTTAATTGTTCCTTTTTTAATTAACTAATTAATTAATTAATTAATTTTTTTTTTTGTCTTTTCGAGCCAGGGTCTCCTTGTAGCCCCAGCTGTCCTGGAACTCACTCTGTAGACCAGGCTGGCCTTGAATTCACAAAGATCCACCTGCCTCTGCCTTCCAAGTGCTAGGATTAAAGGCATGCACCACCATGCCCAGCTAATTGTTCCTTTTATAAGGATGTGATGGCCCTCTTTGTCTCTTCTGATTAACTTTACTCTGAGGTCTATTTTATCTGATATTAGAATAATAACTTCTGCTTGCATTTTGGTACCATTTTCTTGGAATATTTTTTCCATCCTTTCACTTTAAGTTGGTGTTTGTCCTTGAGGGTGATGTGGGTTTCTTGTAGACAGCATATAGATGGATTCTGTTTCCTAATATATTCTCGCAGTATATGTGTTTTGATGGGAGTGTTTAGACAATTAATATTTAAGGTTATTATTGAGAGATGTGTATTGCTTCCTTTCACCTTATTTTTTGTATTCTTCGTCTCAGTATGTATTTTCACTGATAGGCTTTTATTCTTTTCTCTCTTTAGTTGCTTGGGGAGAGTTGCTCCTTTCTTCTTTTAATTGCTTTGAGTATTTTCTGAAGTTTTGATTTTCTTGACATGTATTCTTTCATTTTCTTTTTGTCATGAAAGATTTTTCTTTCTCCTTAAACCATAATCCACATTTTTGTTGGGTATAGTAATCTGGGTTGGCATCTAAAGTCATCAACACTGGGAATACTTTGGTCCACGTTCTTCTAGCTTTCATAGTTTGCAATGAGAAGTAGTCTGTTTTTCTCTTGTTTTTCTCTTGTGGCTTTCAGTATTATGTTCTATTTTTTTGAGCATCTAGCATTTTTACTATGATATGGCATTGGGAATTTCTTTTCTGGTCTTGTCTATTTGGTGTTCTATGAGCTTCTTGTATTTGTAAGGGTTTGTCTTTTTTTCAGTTTGGAGAAATTTTCTTCTATTATTCTGTTGAAGATCTGATCAATAACATTGTCTTGGGGTTCTTCTCCTTCCTCTATCCCTGTGATACAGAGGTTTGGTCTTTTCCTAGTGTCCTGCATTTTCTGGTTGTTTCACTCTTGTGATTTTTTTTTAATTTTTCATTATCTTTACTTGAACATTCTAGTTGTTCCATGTTATCCTACAGGCCTGATATTCTTTTTTTTTATTTGTTTCATTCATTCTGCTTCTGACATTTTCTGTCATCCTTTCCTGTTGATTGGATGGGTGTTCAATTTCCTTTTTCATTTCATCTTGTGATTTCTTATTTCTTTTTGGAGCTTCTCATTCTCCTTGCTTTGCTGGTCTGTTTCTTTTTTGTTTGTTTGTTTCAGTGTGAGATCTTTTCAGTGATTCCTTTTTCTGGAGTTTGTAATTCTTTCCCTGTAGTCCTTTCCTAAGTTTTCATTCTCTCTTATTAGTTCTCTGATTGTGCTTTATATTTGTTGATTTCTTTGAATATGTCTATGATTGTTCTTCTAAGATCCATATCTTGGTTCCCTTCTAGGGATTTCTCATTGTAGGGAACTTCTATAGGACTGGTAGAGTTCAATCTGGATTTATTATGAGATTTTCCCATGTCGTTGTTTTTGTTGTGTTTTAGCATGTGGGTTTGTTTTGTTGCTTGGATTCTGGTGCTATTCTCAAATGTTATTATGGAGGACTGGTTGGTCACTCACTGTGCGCACTGCTGGTCAATTCCTCTATGTTGGCTGTGCAGCTTAGAATCACTAACAGTGCCCACTGGGTCATCTGCACCAAAACTCCACCAGTTTACTGGATGATCTGCACCACAGATCAGGGGATCAGTGCGTGGTTTGCTCCCTTGGTATGTGCACCATCCCCCTGACCATGGCTGAGTCACTCTGCCCACACCAATCACAGAGGAGGAGGGCTATGGTGTCTTGCCTGGTCCTGGAGGCCCAGGCCACTGGTGCTGGCTCCCCACGCTTTTCTGGCTCACCTGAGCATGCCCTGACCTCCTGAGCATCTCCTTGGCTGGGTGACTCTGCCCATGGTGATCAAGTAGGAGGAGGGTTGTCCTGTCTCTGGGGCCCAGGCCACTGGCACTGGCTTTCTGTGGCTTTCTGGCTCACCTGAGCTTGTGAAACCCTTCCTTTCTTGTTTTCCTCCAATATCTTGTGTAAATATAATAAACTGGAGTAAAACCTTGAAAGTCCCGTTTTCTTTTAAATTCGCCAGGTGTGGAGGTGCATGCCTTTAATCCTTGGGAGGCATAGGCAGTAGGATTATTATGAGTTCAAAGCCAGCCTGGTCTACAGAGTGAGTTCCAGGACAGCTGGGGCTACAGGGAGACCCTGTCTCGAAAAAGACCAAAAAAAAAATTCGAACAATTTAGAAGTACATAAAAATAGTATAAACATTACATCATCTAAGGGATCAAAGTGGGAGTTCTGGATTTCTATATGATGTTCACAGTAAGCCAAGATCTTTATCTGACATCTTTTGCGTGAGAACCTTGTGCATTATGGAGGTGGAATTTGTCTCCCAGTTCTGAGTTCTGGTTAATCAAACATGGGTCTGATCAAATCAACCAATTTTCTGCTAGCTAGGTTAACAACGACAACAAGATGCTCATCTGAAAAAGAAGTAAAATTGGTGTGTTTCAGGGATTTAGGACAAGATTTTTCCTTAGAGTTTTGAAAATGTCTACAGGAGCCATTTTTATCTCTTTTCTGCATAGTATTAGAGACTTGCTTAACTACAATATTTGTTGAGATATAAATAACACTTAAGCTTCTGTGTCTTTGCTGATCACTAGAGACAAAAATAAATTAAATAAATAAATAACGGAAGTCTTAAAAAAGTATATACGAATAAGTTATAGTAACCAAACGGTTGTACCTTGTGTTTTTGGTGCTGGATCTTCACCTCCAGGCCTTGCACATGTTTAGAAAGTGCCTTACTACTGAGGTATATCTCCAGCCCTGAGAATAGTACACACACACACACACACACACACACACACACACACACACACACACAAATACACACACATGTACACTGTGTAAAGATGGATTTGTTAATTTGCTTCAGTGAAGTAATTATTTTACTCTGTATATAGGCGTCTATAAATAGCATATTTAAGTATGAAAAATAAAAAGCAAACTTTTCTGTGAATAGATACAAAGGAAATGAAATCAGGATCTTAAAACAATAGCTTCACTTCTGTGTTCATTGTGGAATTATTCATAATATGCCGTATATGGAAATAAGCCAGGTGTGTTAGTATATGCTTCTAATCCCCAGCACTCAGGAGACAGAAGCAGGATGACTGTGAGTTTGTGCCTAGCCTTAGTTATATACTGAGTTAGAGGTTGGCCTATGCTGTGTATATAACAATTTTCTGTTTCCGTAAATGTCAGAAACAATGCAACAGCAAAGTGAAAAACAGAAACAACCTAAGTGGCTATAAAAAGGCTTATAGGTTAAAAGAAGAAAAATGTAGGGAGATTTTATCCAGTTATGTAAAAGAAGGGGTTCTCAATATTCATGACAATAAAGATAAATTTGATGGCATTATACTAAGTAAAACAAGCTAAACACAGAAAGAAAAATGTATACTTTCACTTGTACTTGTAATCCTAAAGGTTAAAAGCACAGACTCAAAGAGTAGAGTAATGCTGACTGGGGGTAGAATTAATTGAGAAATACTGATATTTGAAAACAAAGATTCACCTATAGTATGGATGAGATATAGAGATATAATATACATTATAGTGATTATTAAGAGCAATAATGTATTGTGTGCTTGGAATTTGCTGAGTACAAATCTTGATTGATATTTTCTACCATCAAAACAATAATTGTAAGGGGATGGGTATGTGAATTACCTTTACTGTGGCTATAATTTTACATTTTTCCAGTATATATAATTATTACATAGGGTATCTAAAATTTAGAAAATTTTATCTGTCAATTATTCTTCAACAATTCTGCTTAGAAATTGTTCAAATCAGATGAGATTGGGCACGTTCAGGGTTGTGTGGTGGCACATGCCTTTAATCCTAGCACCAGGGAGGCAGAGGCAGGCGGATCTTTCTGAGTTCAAGGCCAGCCTGGTCTACAGAGTGAGTTCCAGGACAGCTGGGGCTATAGGGAGACCCTGTCTCGAAANTGTTCACAATAGCCAAAATCTGATCGAAAAAAACATCTTTTGCGTGAGAACCTTGTGCATTATGGAGGTGGAATTTGTCTCCCAGTTCTGAGTTCTGGTTAATCAAACATGGGTCTGATCAAATCAACCAATTTTCTGCTAGCTAGGTTAACAACGACAACAAGATGCTCATCTGAAAAAGAAGTAAAATTGGTGTGTTTCAGGGATTTAGGACAAGATTTTTCCTTAGAGTTTTGAAAATGTCTACAGGAGCCATTTTTATCTCTTTTCTGCATAGTATTAGAGACTTGCTTAACTACAATATTTGTTGAGATATAAATAACACTTAAGCTTCTTCTGTGTCGATTGAGGCTGGATACTAGAGACAAAATAAATTAAATAAAATAAATAACGGAAGTCGGAGGGGGTAAAAAAGTTATACGAATAGAGTTAATAGTAACCAACGGTTGTACCATTGTGTTTTTTTGGTGCTGGCTCTTCACCTCCAGGCCTGCACATGTTTTAGACAGGGCCTTAACTACTGCGGTATATCTCCACCCTGAGAGAGAGAACAGACACACACACAACACACACACACACACAACACACAGCACAACACACAATGACACACACATGTACACTGTAGGAACGACTGGATTTATGTTATTTGGCTTCGCGTGCCTCCTATTTTCCCTCTGTCTCATAGGCGTTCTAATAAAGATAAGCAGCTTTAAGTATGAAAAATAAAAAGCAAACTTTTCTGTGAATAGAATACAAGGAAATGAAATCAGATCTTGAAAAAAACAAAGCTTGTCACTTCTGTGTTCAGGTGGGAAGTATTCATAATAAATCCGTTATATGGGAAATAAGCCCAGGTGTGTTTAGTATAATGCTTCTAAGCCCCCAGCACTCAGGAGACAGAAGCAGATACCTGTGAGTTTGTGCCTAGCCTTAGTTATATACTGAGTTAGAGGTTGGACTATGCTTGTGTATATAAAATTTTCCTGAATTTCGTAATGTCCTAAACAGAGCAAACAGCAAAGTGAAAAACAGAACAACCTAGAGTGGCTATAAAAAAGGCTTATAGGTTAAAAGAAGCAAACATGTAGGGAGCTTTTTAATACCCGTTATGGTAAAAGAGGGGGTTTCTCATATTCATGACAATTAAAAGAATAAATTTTGATGCATTATACTAATGTAAAACAAGCTAAAACAGAAAGAAAAATGTGTACTTTCACTTGTACTTGTAATCCTAAAGGTTAAAAGCACAGACTCAAAGAGTAGAGTAATGCTGACTGGGGGTAGAATTAAAGTGAGAAATACTGATATTTTGAAAACAAAGATTTCACGCTATAGTAATGGCTGAGATATAGAATATAATATACTTATCAGTGATTTATTAAGAGCAATAATGTTTTGTGCTTGGAATTTGCTGCGTACAAATCTTGATTGATATTTTCTACCATCAAAAACAATAAATTGTAAGTGGGATGGGTATGTGAATTCCCTTTACTGTGGCTATATTTTAACATTTTTCCAGTATATATAATTATTACATAGGGTATCTAAAATTTAGAAAATTTTATCTGTCAATTATTCTTCAACAATTCTGCTTAGAAATTGTTCAAATCAGATGAGATTGGGCACGTTCAGGGTTGTGTGGTGGCACATGCCTTAATCCTAGCACCAGGGAGGCAGAGAGCAGAGCGGATCTCTTCTGAGTTCAAGGCCAGCCTGGTCTACAAGAGTGAGGTGTCCAGGACAAGGACTGGGGGCTATAGGGAAACCTGCTCGAAAAGACCAAAAAAAAAAAAAAAAAACAAAAAAAAAACAAAAAAAAACAAAAACAAAAACAAAAACAAATTGTTGAAATCTCTAAAAGAATGGGTCAGACAAGATCAGGAAGTTCTAAATTAGAAAATTTACTTGTTTTCCTGCCCAGGCTGTGAGATGCTAACCTAAAAGTGCATCATTTATTATTTGAGAACATTTAGAAAAGAGTAAAATTATTGACATTATAATTCATCCAAATGACAAATCTCGCTTTCATAATGTAGAAGCTTTATATTAATTACTGAAAAAGCCAATAACTCTTATCTGTTGAATTTTAGGCTGATTTTGAATTTCATTAATATGCTTTTATTTTAATATATGTGTGGTTTGGTATGTATGAATGAATTTAAATTTATTTTCATAGTAAGCATGCATATAGTTAGTTAATTAGCACTGTAACAGTGATAAAAGTATTCTATATTTTAATGTGTTACCTTCATTCCTTTAAAATGCATTACTATATGCACCTCATGTCTATAATTATTGTCATACTTAATCTTGGTTTTCAAGTGGATGGGATTTGTAATCACTGTATAAACAAATCCGTAGGCACTTCAGTTGAGGTAAAGTCAAATTAGGATAATTATTTCATTATATGGAAATCAATTTTATTACCTCACAGCACTTTATTTTTAAGCCTGATTTTCTGTAAAATCTGAAATTTATGGACAGCATTCACAGGGCACATAGGGATTTCCCCCTCCCTCAAGAAACTGTCAATCAGTGACCTCACTTCCTCTTTACCTGTTGTCCCACCCCAAACTCCTTAAAAGCCCTGGCCAAATGCCATTTTGGCATCATGCCAATGCAAACCTAACATTTACCATAGTCAAGAAAAAAAAATGCAAAAACCATTATTATATACATAAAAAAACTGGTAATGTAGTTCTGATTTCGCTGAACAAAGAATGTCCAATAATAATACACAGTCAATGAACACAGTGCTGTCAAAATAAAAATAACTCCAATCAGTATGGAAATCAATGCAGAGATTTTGCAAAATATGAGAAACCAATCTGCCAGACGGCCCAGAATTATCACCTCTAAATATTTACTCAAGATTCTAAGTTAACATATCTCAGAGATAATTGAAAAATCAATGTTTATTACAACACTATTCACAATACTGAAGTTACTGAATGAAACAAGATTTCTAAAAAATAAAAAAGAAATAAAACTAACCTGTTTTATATAAACAATGTAATTATTTTTCATACAGAAGAAGGATTCTACTAGGTGAAGGTATCTAAATACAAAATACATTTTTAAAAAGAAGTTACAGGGCTGGAGAGATGGCTCGGACCTTAAGAGCACTGACTGCTTTTGCAGAGGACCTGGGTTTGATTCCCAGCACCCATATGGTGGCTAAGAACCATCTTTAACTCCAGTTCCAGGGGAATCCCACACCCTCTTCTGACCTCCGCAGCATTGCACGACATGGGTGCACCTACCTACATGCAGGCAGTACACTCATACACATAAAAAGTAAAAATAAAACAAACCAACAAACCAACAAAAAGAAGTTACATAATGGGCAGAGAAATGATTGCCACTAGAAATAAGCATATTAATAAACATTATGTCAGGCTTAGAAGAAAAGAATGTTTCATAGATTGTCTCTCCTTTGTACTATGTGCAATTTATAGATACTTAAAATCATATATGTAGAAGCAAAGTTGCTTGAGTTGCAAAGGGTGTTAATGGAAGTGCAGAGTGATAGAAGAGGGAAGGTCAAAATAATTGGAGGAAATATTCTCAAAAGCATATCACGTTGGGCATGGTGGCATACGACTTTAATCCCAGCACTCAGGAGGCAGAGGCAGAGGGATCTCTGTACATTCAAGGCCAGCCTGGTCTATAAAATGAGTTCCAGGACAGCGGAGGTTGTGGAGAGACCCTGTCTCTAAAAGAAAAAGTATAACACATATTTTCATGAAAATTAAACTCTCTTAGCCTTGTGTAAATATAGTTTTTTTTAAAATAAAACCCTCAAAATTTCTATATATTTTCTTCCTTAAATTCACAAGAATTTTTTTTAGTATTTGGGGTGGATTCAAAAGGTTCTAGTTAAATGAAATACAAATATAACTCCTTTATATAATTTACACATATGTAACCATATACATTTTTCATCATTTTGATTGTTAAAACTGAACTAATATATAAGTATTTTGACTGCAATGTATTAAGTACAATTCAATTTTTTCTAAAATTTTTATTTAACTGTGCATTTCATGCAACATTTCTTTATCAAATTTAGATCCATTTCCCCTTCAGTGTGCCCCACCCAACAAAATTTGCGCATTCTGCCAATACATATCTTGCATCTTTTTCTCTGTCTTTTTTTTTAATTTTTCAATGAAGGAGTTTAATGTTTTGGGAAGAATTTTACTGTTTCAGTCAGTTCTTTGAACAAGTCTTTTGTTGTCGTTGTTCCCTTTAATTTTATATTGCTCCAAAATATGCGTATATACACTCCACACATACATCAAAATTACAAAATCTGAAAATAAGCTATAGGTTAATTCCAAAACATGTTTAAGGATCCACATTTTATAACAGTAGAGTTGCATGTAGGTAAAATGAAATATTAGTTTGTATTCCTAAATTACATAGCTATATGATGTATGTTTTTATGTAATGTTTATAGTAACTTCAGGTGATGTGGTATTATATTTACTAAAAAAGAAAAAAGTCACTCAGTTTGCCTTACATATAAGGATTTGGTGCTAGGATCCACAAATAAGGGAAACCATATGTCATTTTTTCTCTGGGACTGTGTTACTTCACTTAGCATAACACCTTCTAGTTTCATCCATTTACTTGCAAAGTTCATGGTGTCATTTATCCTTACTGCTCCATAGAACTCCATTGTGAAGATATACCACATTTTCGTTATCCACTTCACAGTTGAGGGATATTTGGTTTGCTTCCAGCTCTTTGCTGTTGTGAAGAGAGCTGGAATAAACATGGTTGGGCACATATCTCTGCAATAGGTTGAATCTTCTGCATGTACACCAAGGAGCAGTATGACTGGGTCAGGTGGTAGGTTTGTTTTGAGTCTTTTAAGAGTTCTCCACACTGCTTTCCATAGGGGTTGTACCAGTTTGCATTCACACCAGCAGCAAATGAATGTACCCTTTTCCCCACAACCTCTCCAGCATTTGGTATCATTTGTTTTCTTGATCATAGCCAGTATTACTGGGCTAAGATGAAATTCTTAAAGTGGTTTTAATTTGCATTTCCTTAATTATTAGCAGTGTTGGAACACTTTTTAAATGTTTCTCTGTCATCTTTACTTCTTCATTTGTGAAGTCTCTGTTAAGCTCTTTACTCCGTCTTTTGTTTCAGTCATTTGTTTTCTTGATCCTTTGTTTTCTGAAAAATTTTTACGTGCTGGATGTTAAATCTCTGTCAAATGTGTCACTGTGAAAGGTTTCCTCCCACTTCCTGGGTTTTCTTTTCACTTCCTTGATTCTTTCTTTTGCTGCACAGAATCTTTTGAGGTTAATGAGGTCCCAGGTGTCTATTGTTGATCTTATTTCTTGTGTTGTTCTTTCTGTTTAATTCCAGGAATACTTTTATTTCTTTATCCCTTGACTCATTCTTTATTTAGTAGTATGTTGTTTAGTCTTCATGACTTCTTTTAGATAGTAGGGCTTCTTCTGGTGTTGATATTGTTGAGTTAGAAATGCCACTCTACCAAAGAATCTCTCAAGAGTCCAAAAACTGTGGAGGAAAATCTTGAATAAAAGAACATTACATTGAGGAAAAAGTACAGAACACAACTCAGAGACAGTGACAGAAACAGATCGATGCATCTGGCAGAGCACACTCCCATGGATCTGGAAGGCAGCGGCCCAAGGTCCAATCCTCTCCCGCTTTTATTCCCAGTTAGGGGATTTCCACTGCAGTTACAGTGACCCTTTCTCTGATTGGTGGGGCCTTGGTGGTTGCGGACCAGGTGGTCTTTCACTGGATCAGTCCACCTGTTCTGGACTCTCTCTGTTATCTGTAGAGCATTTAACCACAAGAGGGGAGCTGGCTTGAGCCACCTCTTGCTTGGCAGAAGCAATGGCTGTGTTTAGTAGTGTGAAGCCCCTTGGAGCGTAATGGGCTCCTTAGGGGGTGAGAAGCACTCCTACAAGGCTGGGAAAGTTCACCCTGACCTCAGGTAGCTATGGGAACCAGACATGCTTCAACTAGAGAGTTGCTTAACTTTTTCTTACCTATTCCTAACAATATTAAGCTTCATTGCATTGTGGTCTTATAGAATGCATGGGATTATTTCAAAGTTTTGTATTTATTGAGGTTTGCTCTGTGTCCCAGGATATAGCCAATTATGGAGAAAGTTCCATGGGGTGCTGAACAGAAAATATATTCTTTGATGTTTGAGTGGAATATTTGATAAATGTCTGTTAGGTCCTTTTGGTGTATTGTATTGTTCAGTTCAGATGTCTCTGTTTATTCTTTGTCCAGTTGACCTGTCCAATGGGCTCAGTAGTGTATTGAAGTCGACCACTGTTAGTGTGCTGAGATTAAAGTCCTGCAGAATTGTGCTTATAAAGTTTGGTGCACTAGAGTTTGGTGTATATATATATTCATGATTGTGAAATGTTCATGGTTAATTTTTCCTTTGATAAAAATGTAGTGACCCTCTTAATCTCTTCTAATTAGTTTAATTTGAAGTCTAGTTTTTCTTAGAATACCAGCTCCTGCTTGCCTTTTTGTATTTGATTGGAATATTTTTTTTCCATCCTTTCACCTTAAGATGTTACCTGTCCTTAAAGGTGAGATGGGTTTCTTGTAGACAACAAAAAGATGGATTCAGTTTCTTAATCCATTTTCCCTGTCTCTGTCTCTTGACTGGGGAATTCAGACCATTAGTATTTATAGTTATTATTGAGAGATGTATATTGTTTCCTATCAATTTAGTTTCTTTTTTTTTAAATGAGATAAAAATATATTGCATGAAATTTGTGCACAATATGAAAAAAAGTTAATTCAGCTGGGGTTGGTCAAGCACCTGGCCAAAGGGTCAGCCTTTAGGAAGGCTATTCACCTTTAGCCATGATGAAGAGATGGGTGGAATGATTAATTATTACTTAATAAGTGTGATGGTTAATCCTGGGTGTCAACTTGACTGGACTAAAGAACATATAAGAGAAAAAGGATCTTCGGATTGGACTACCTCAACCTGGATGGCCCATCCCAAGTGTGGGCGTTACTTTCTGCCTGCAGGCAGTATTAAAGGCTATGGCAGAGGGAGCTGATCCCTTTTTTCCTGTGGCTTGCCTCTCTCTCACTGGTGAGTTTGTTTTGCTGCTATGATCAACCCTTCAGATCCTAGCATGTATTGAGACCGGCAGATCTCCTGGAATCCATAGGGCCTTCAGCACCAGATTGGGACTACTGAGACATCCAGCCTTGTGGACTGAGCAGTTCCCTGGATTCTCAGACTCTCCATTGCGGCATGGCTACTGTTGGACTACTTGAGCTCTGTCACGTGAGCAAATCAATAGATTGTATATAGCTATATATTCGTCCTGTTGCTTCTGTTTCTTTAGAGAACCCTGAATCATGCAATGAGATAATTACTTTTCCTTCCCAGAAGTCCCCCTGGCAGCTGTTTATGGAACTACAGCCTTGTGACTGGATTAAGCATACTCACTTTTCTGAGTTATTCAGAAAAGTGTCACTTTTCCTTTTTCTTCTTTTTATCTCTTTCCCTTCTGTTGCATACTTTTGAAAGACTGCACATGCTTCCCCGACACTGTGAGCTTTCTTGCTCTTCTCCTATGAAGTGATTCTTCCTTCCTCCTTTCTTTCTTCCTGCCACGTGGTTTGTTACAAATGGCATAGGTTTTCTTTCACCCTGTCCTTCTCCTGCTTTGCTCCCTCTTCTCCCTGCTTCTTATTCTTCCTCTTCTGGGCAGCTGCCAATTATCATGGCTTGCTACCATTGGGTTTTCCTTTTAAACTCTAAAAATTGTCCCTGAGCTTATGAGTCCCTTCTTAATTTTTTTATTATTAAACTTTTTCCATAAGTCATACATCATTTCTCAATCTAATCTAGAGTCATTTCCCTCTCCATGCTCCCTACTCCACCCCAGTCCTTACATTCTGCCGTACATGTCCTGCATCTTTTTCTAAGTCTTTCCAGAGGTTTTTTTTCAGTTCTTTTGTTGTTCTCTCCAATTTGTATTGCTACATTTTATATACGTATATACACATAGTTATATATATATATATATATTATATTTTTTTTTTTTTTTTTTTTTTTTTTTTTTTTTTTTTTTTTTTTTCTAAAAGATGTCACTGTTTTCCTTAAGAAGTGCTCGAAGGTCTCCTTTGGCAATCCAAAACACTATCAATCTGCACTTTTGCTACATTGGGGTCTTTCCCTCCCATGGTCCCCCAAATGAAGTCCGGTAAGCACGCATCCTATCTTGATATTCTTGTATTGGCCTCCATTATACAGCCCAGGTACTCCGACAATGGCAGTCCATATTCTGACGAGGCTGAAATCCCCTTAGCTGTTTAGTCCACAAGCTGTGTATCTCAGTAGTCCCCATCTAGCATTGAAGATTTGGAGGATCCTTGGAGAGACATGAATCCTCAGTCCATACTGGAAGGTTAACAAGCTGTGTCTCATGTCTTTGAGGATGTCAAAAGCAGTGGAAGCCACATGGTAGATGCACTTGCCAGTAAGAATTGGAATACAAGCCCAAACACACAGTACTTTCTTCATTCTTTTTTTTTTTTTTCTTTTTGTCTTTTTACTAAGATCTCAAGTTTTATGTCTCCAGTACAATTTCTCTGGTCTTACTGATTATTTCTCATTGTACTTTCTTTTGGATGCTTAAGGCCACATAGTTAGCCCAGATTAACCAAGGTTTTTGTTTTCTCAAGGTCAGTTGAGGATCTGGTCCTCAGGGGTCTCTCGGGGTGGTTTTGGGGGGAGGTGGGTGGGAGCACCTTGCTCCCTTCAGCTTTTCATTTACCAGTTCCATCCACTTGAGGACAAAATCAGGTCTTGCTAGACCAGGCTTGCTTTTCTGAAGCATGAGCAGACTTTCCTCTTTATAGACTGGACACTGGCTGAAGTCCCATTAGTGGATCTCCAAGACCTCCCCAAACAGGAAGACTGGTGACCCACATTTGCAGGACATTTCAAGAGATGCCCGCATGCATAGTCCCCTAAGACTTGGTTGAACTCTGAGGGCAAGGAAAAAAGTTATCCCTTAGGTCCCTTGGCCAAATTGGTATGGATGTTAAATATGGTTGTTAAGGACCCAGAAAGGCTAAGTTGCAGCAGCCTGTTACATTACACCTATATTAAAATTGTATCCTTTGGAAACAAACTATGTTGTTTCCATATCATATTTCTTGATGTGCGTCTTTACATTTTAATCTCACATTACTCTAAAAGATGCACACATACTCTCCATCATATACCAAAAACTCAAGGTCTGAAAATAAATGTTAGGTCAGCTCTAGAACCTGTTTAGGGATTCACAATGCAAGACCACAGTTGTCTTTAGATCATGAGGAATATAACATTAACGTTGCTCAGTTTGTCCTACAACCAGGTACTTGGTACTAGCATCGGCACATGAGGGATACCATTCGTCTTTTGTTTTTCTGGGATTGTGTTACTTCACTTAGCATAAAATCTTCTAGTTCCATCCATGCTGAAATAAACATGGCTATACATGTATCTCTGTGGTAGAAAGAGTCTGATGGATATATTCCCAGAAGTTGTATGGCTGGGTCAGGCGGTAGGCTCATTTTGAGTATTTTAAGGATTATCCATACTGCTTTCCATAGTGGTTGTAAAAGTTTGCATTCCCACCAGCAGTGGATGAGTGTTCCCCTTTCCCCACACCCTCTCCAGTATTTGATATCATTTGTTTTCTTGATCCTTGCAAGCCTTATCAGGATGAGATGATGTCTTAAAGTGTTTTTAATTTGTATTTCCTTAATTATTAGTGATGTTGAACACTTTTTAAGATGTTTCTCAGCCATCTCTATTTTTTCACTTGTGAAGTCTCTGCTCAGCTCTTTACTCCATCTTTTGAGTGAGTCATTTGTTTTCTTACTTCTTTGTTTTTTGAGTAGTTTATATATTCTGGAAGTTAATGCTCTGTCAGATGTATCAGCAGTGAAGGTTTCCTCCCACTCTGTGGGGTTTCTCTTCACTTCTCTGATTGTTTCTTTTGCTATACAGAAACTTTTGAGTTTAATAAGGTCCCACTTGTCAATTGTCAACCTTATTTCCTGTGCAGCTGCTGTCCGATTTAGAAAATATTTTTCTATGCCTATGTCTTGTAAGTTGCTGCCAACTTTTTCATCTAACACCTTCAGGATTTGGGGGCACACATTGAGGTCTTTGATCCATTTGGAGTTGATTTTTGTACAGGGTAGGGGTTTAAAGTTATTCTTCTACAAGTGGGATCTAGTTTTGCCAACACCATTTGCTGAAGATGCTATCTTTCCTCCATTGAGTCTTTTTGGCTCCCTTGTCAAATATGAGGTGGCTGAAACTGTATGTTCTCAAGTTTGGACCTTCAGTTTTGTTCCATTGGTCTACATGTCTGTTTTTGTAACAGTACCTGGCTGTTTTTATGACCATATCCTTGTGGTATATTTTGATGTCTAGTATGGAAATACTGCCCCCATATTGTTCTTTTCACTCAGGGTTGCTTTGGCTATTCAGCGTCTTTTGTTGTTCCATATGAATTTAAGAATTTTTTTCCAAGTCTGTGAAGAAAGTCCTGCGGATATAAATTGGAATTGGGTTGAATCAGTATATTAATTTGGGTAGAATGGACATTTTATTTTTGGTCTTTTTGAGACAGGGACTCCCTGTAGCCCCAGCTGTCCTGGAACTCACTCTGTAGACCAGGCTGGACTTGAACTCACAACGATCCACCTGCCTCTGCCTCCCAAGTGCTAGGATTAAAGGCATGCACTGCCACACCCTGCTAGAATGGACATTTTTTACTATATTAATTTTTCCAATCCATGAGCATGGGAGGTCTTTCTATCTTCTGATGTCTTCTTCAATATCCATCTTCAGGAGTTTATAATTTTTGTTGTAGAGATCTTTGGTGTTTTTGGTTAGGTTTATACCTAGGTATTTTATTGTTTTTGAGGCTATTGTGACTGGGAAGGTCTCCTTATATTCCTTCTTCAGTTGCTTGTTGTTGGCGTAAAGAAAAGCTACTGATTTTTTTTTTTTTTTGGTTAATTTTGTATTCCACCACTTTACTGAAACTCGTAATCGTTTCTAGGAGTTTTCTCGTGGAGTTTTTAGCATCCCTTAGGTAAACTGTCATATTGTCCACAGAAAGGGATAGTATTACTTCCTCTTTCCTTTAATTAGTATTCCTTTAATTTTCTTTTCTTGCCTTATTGCCCTAGCCAGTGTTTCAAGTGCTGTAATTGAAGAGGAGTGGCAACCAGGAGGAGCCTTGTCAGGATCCTACTTTTATAGGGAATCCTTATAACTTTTCTCCATTTAGGATAATGCTGGCTGTGGGGTTTTTGTATATGGCTTGGATTATGTTGAGGAATGATCCTTCCAGTCCAATTTCCTCTAGTACTTTAATCATGAAGGGATGCTGGACTTTGTCAAGGGCTTTTTCTGCATCAGTTGAGATGATCATGTGGTTTTTGTCCTTCAGTCCATTTATATGTCTTATGATATTTACTGATTTTTGTATGTTAAAATATCCCTGAATCTCAGGTATGAATCCAACTTGATCATGGCGAATGATCTTTTTGATGTGAACAGTAGGAATAATAATGGTTGTAAGTCATCTTTAAATGTGTTATAGAATTCTGCTGTGAAACCATCTGGACCTGGACTTTTTTTTTAGTTGGGAGATCTCATTACATTTTTAATTTCTTCATATATTATGGGTCTGTTCAAGCTGTCAATCTCTTCTTGGTTTAGCTTTGGCGATTTCCCAGATTGCAGATATTCATCCATTTCTCTTAGGTTTTCAAATTTAGTAGAGTATACGTTTTTGAAGTATTCCCATATGATTGTCTGGATCTTTTCATTGTCTGTTGTGATATTTCCCCTTTCATCATGAATTCTATTAATTTGCAGTTGTTCTTTCTTTTCGTTAACTGGGCTAGGGGTCTGTCTATCTTGTCTATTCTCTCAACCAACTTTTGGATTCCTTGATTTTTTTGTATTGTTTTCTTTGTTTCTCTTTCATTAATTTCTGGTCTGATTTTTGTTATTTCTTCCTGTCTGTTGCATTTAGGGTCTATTTGTTGTTTCCTTTAAAGTGTTTTTATCTGCAGTGTTAGCTCATTTATCTGTGCTCTTTCTGTTTTGTTTTGTTTTGTTTTTTTTAATGTAGGCACCCAGGGCTATAAACTGCCCTCTTAGGACTGCTTTTAAAGTGTCCCATATGTTTTGTTGTGTTGTACTGTCATCGTTTAGTTCCAGGAATGCTTTTATTTCTTTCTTTATTTCCTCCTTGACCTATTCATTATTCAGGAGTGTGCTGTTTAGTCTCCATGTGTTCGTGTAGGCAGCAAGGCTCATCCTGGTGTCGATATTGAGCTTTATTGCACTATGGTTTGATAGAATGCATGAAATTATTTCAACTTTTTTGTATTTGTTGAGGTTTTTTCTGTGTTTAAGTATGCGGTCAATTTTGGAGAATGTTCCATGGGGTGCAGAGTAGAAAGTATATTCTCTGGTGCTTGGGTGGAGTATTCAGAAGATGTCTGTGAGGTCCATTTCCTGTATTGTATTGCTCAGTTCAGATTTTTCTCTGTTCATTCTTTTTCCAGTTGATTTGTCCAAAGGAATCAATAGGGTATTGAAGTCCCCTACTATCAGTGTGTTGGAGTTAATCTGTGACTTGAGGTCCTGTACAGTTTTGTTTATAAAGATTGGTACACTGGAGTTTGGTGCATATATATTCATGATTGTGAAGTCTTCATCATTAATTTTCCTGTTGATAAGGATGTAATGGCCTTCTTTGTCTCTTCTAATTGCTTTCCCTTTGAAGTCTATTTTGTCTGATATTAAAATAGCAACTCCTGCTTTCTTTTTGGTACCATTTGCTTGCAATATTTTTTCCATCCTTTTACTTTAAGTTGGTGCCTATCCTTGAGGGTGAGATGGGTTTCTTGTAGAAAGCATATCAATGGATCCTGTTTGCTAATCCATTCTCCCAGTGTATGCCTTTTGACTGGGAGTTTAGCCCATTAATACTTAAGGTTATAATTGAGAGGTGTGTGTTACTTCCTTTCACCTTATTATCCATTTGCATTTTTCATCTAGGTTTCTACTTTTGCATTTCTCCTTTTATTAATTTCTCTTTCAAGGTGCCTGGGGTAGTTGCTCCTCTCCTTTGTCCTTTGAATTGCTTCAAGTATTCTATGAAGTGTTGGTTTTCCGGACATGTATTCTTTCATCTTGTTTATGTCCTGGAAGATTTTTCTCTTTCCATCAAGTAGAATTGATACTTTTGCTGGGTATAGTAACCTGGGTTGGCATTTATAGTCATTTAGCACTGAGAATGCCTTGCTCCATGTTCTTCTTGCTTTCATAGTTTGCACTGAAAAGTCAATTGTAATTCTGATAGGTTTCCCCTTATATCTAACTTGTTTTTCTCTTGTGGTTTTCAGAATTTTCTGTTTTGGATGTCTAGCGTTTTAACTATGATATGGCGGGTAGAGTTTCTTTTCTGGTCTAGTCTATTGGTGTTCTATGTGCTTCTTGTATTTGTATGGGTTTGTATTTTTAATTTGGGGAAATTTTCATCTATTATTCTGTTGACAATCTGATCAATACCATTCTCTTGGGATTATTCTCCTTCCTCTACCCTTATGATGTGGAGGTTTGAGCTTTTCAAATTGTCCCACATTTTCTGGTTTTTCTTTGTTTTATATTTTTATGTGTATAAATGTACTGTCTGCATGTAGGTTGGTGCACCCATGTCATGCAATGCATTGGAGGTCAGAAAAGGGCGTCAGATTCCCCTGGAACTGGAGTTAAAAACAGTTCTCAGCCACCATGTGGGTGCTGGGGATCAAACCCGGATCCTCTGCCAGAGCAGCCAGTGCTCTTAACTGCTAGGCCATCTCTCCAGCCCCATTTCTTAGTTTTTCCACTCTCGTGTATTTTTAATTTTTTTTGTAGTCTTTACTTGAGCTTTTTGTTGTTCTGTGTTATCTTCTAAGTCTGATATTCGTTTTTTCTGCTTCCTCCATTCTGCTTCTGAGGCTTTTTCCCATCCTTTCCTTTTGATTGGATGACTGTTGGATTTCCTTTTTCATTTCTTCCTATGTTTTCTTTATTATTTCCACTTCCTTTTGGAGTTTCTCAATCTTTTCTTGTAGCTCCTTGTTTTGCTTGTTGGTTTCCTTTTTTTATTTCAGCATGGGATATTTTCAGTGTTTCCACTTCCTTCCAGAGTTTGTCATTTTCTCCTTTTAGTTCATTCTGAAGTTTGTCATTGTTTCCTTGTAGGTCCTTTCTGGGTTTTTCATTATTTCCCCTTATTTTTATGATTTCTTTGAATATGTCTGTGATTGTTCTTCTATGATTTGTCATGGGTTACCTCTAGGAAGATCCCATTGTAGGAGTCCTCCACAGACTCCGTAGAGCTTGGTGTGTAGTTATTCTGCACTTTTCTCATATTGTTCTTTCATTGTGCTTTCAGCACAATATGGTTTGCCTTTTGCCTGTATTCTGATGTGAATCTTGAATGCTTCTTCACCTTGTTGAAGGATTGCTTTCCTTGATTCCTTCAGCCTTCCTTGAATTCTCCTTATGTATGGAGTGTTGGCTTGTCTAAGTTTCAGGCTTTCAATTTTGGTTACATATTGGAAGGTATAGTTCACTCTTCCCTTTCTGTTCTGTAAGAAATGGGTGGGTAACAACCCAGATGACACCTTCTGAGCACTATATTACCTCTGCTTCCAGCCACTCTCTCTGGAGTTCCAGTTGGCAGGGGGTTATCCTCTGCCCCTGATGCTAGGGCACCAGTTGCCCGCAGCCTCTGAGCTGAACCTCAGCTCCCAGATCCCAGAATCCTCTGGGCCATAATGATGGTCCATAAAGTCTCGGCCCCTGCTTGGGCACCAGTTGCCTGAAGCCTCAATTTAGTTTCTATTTGTGGTTCTCTCTAGGTTTGTATTTCCCCGTTGTACCTTCCTTAATTACTTTCTCTTGCCACTTGTGAACAGTTGCTCCTTTCCTCTGTTCTTTGAATTGCCTCAAGTATTTTCTGAAGGGTTGGTTTTCTGGACATATATTCTTTCACCTTGTTTATGTCTTGAATGATTTTTCTTTCTCCAATTATAATTGAAATTTTTGCTGGGTAATCTGTGTTTGCATCTATAGTCATGTAGAACTGAGAATACTTTGGTCCAAGTTCTTCTGGCTATCATCATTTGCATTGAAAAGTCAGCTGTAATTCTGACAGGTTTCCCTTTATATGTGACATTGTTTTTTCTCTTGTTCCTTTCAGTATTCTGTCTTTGTTTTGAGCATCTAGTGTTTTAATATGATATGGTGTCTGGAATTTCTTTTCTGGCCTTGACTATTTGGTGTTCTATGTACTTCTGGTATTTTTATGGGTATGTCTTTTTTTCAATTTGGGATAATTTTCTTCTATAATTCTGTTGAAGATCTGGTAAATATCATTATTGTGTGATTCTTCTCCTTCCTCTATACCTGTGATGGAAGTTTTGCCCTTTTCATGTTGTAGTGCATTTCCTGATTATTCCATTCTTATGTTTCTATTTTTTTTCATAATATTTGCTTTGTCATTGCAGATCTTCCATGCTATTCTCCAGTCTTGATATTCTATTCTCCACTTCATTCATTCTGTTACTGAAGCTTTCTCCCTGTTGACAGGATAAGTGTTCAATTTCCTTTTTTCATTTCAGTCTGAAATGTGTTCAGTATTTCCAATTCCTTCTGGAGTTTGTCATTCTTTCCTTTTAGGCTATCTCTATCTCCTTCTAGTTCTTTGATTTGTTTGTCTGTTTTTTTATATTCCTTGATTTTTTGAGTTTGTTTATGATAGCTCTTTTAAGATCTGTGTCCTGGTTTATCTCCAGGGAGTTCTCATTGTAAGAGTCTTCATAAGACTGGTAAAGCTCAGTGGGGATTTGTAATTGGTTTTCCCATGTTTTTTGGGGGGTGTGCTTTTTGCATGTGGATTTGTTTTGTTGTTTATATTCTAGTACAACAGTCAAGTGTTTCTTCTTTGATTAGAAGACTTACTTTGCTCATCTTCTTCAGGTGTTCTCATTGCCTTCTTATTAATTATGAAAAGCTGGCTGGTCTAGGCTTCAGGTTTTCCCTTCTGATTTTGTACTGGAGGGAACAGCTATTTCTTGCCCTTCTAGTCTAGAGCTTCTCCAGAGAACCTAGTACAGGTAACGATCAGGTTGGCTTGAGCATTACACCACTTGACGTGAGCCTAACAGTTGACCTGGGCTGGCTATAAGTGTCTGGGTCTCAGTCCAGGGCCTGGGCAGTGGCCTGAGGTGTTCGTTAGCTAATAGGTTGGGATTCTAGAATATCTCTGGAGTCGAAACACATTGGCTTCTGAGCTCCTGTCAGTTGCTGGATGCTAAATGTTCCTGTGGGAATCTAGCTTCAGGGTAGGTCTTACCTGTCAGGAGCCAGAGCTGGAGCTGGGACCTAGAGCCAGAGATCTGGTCCAAGCCAGGGTCTCTGGTAGAGTGGGTGGGTATACCTTACCTTGCCTGCTGGGAGCAGGAAGCAGAAGTGGATTCACATTGGCATGTGCTGGGCTCTATTACTCTCTAGGAGCTGGAAGGTGGGCACCAGGCCCCAGATACCTAGCCATGTAAGCCAGAACTGAAGCCACAGGGAATCTGGAGTGGCTTTCAGGAGACAGGTGCTAATTAGCTGGGGCAGAGACAACAGAGCCTGGAGCAGAGATGGCAGAGCCTACTGAGCCAGAACTGGAATGCCTGGAAACTGTGAGTCAGAGCTTGGTACTCAGGTGCTGAGCACTGCTGCTGGGTGTCTGCCTCTCTGCCTGCATGGCATGGTTGACTACAGTTTTCGAGATTAGTAACAGGCAATTCCCTTGAGTCCTAAGATGGCAGCCAGTTGAAGTCAGAAAAATAGTGGTAAGCATTTCTGGCACTTTACTAGTCAAAAATATCCTGCTGCATTATATGTGAGCCTTTCTCACGTGTAATGTGGAAGGCCCACAGTTGTCATGGCTGACTGCCAACTGGTGTAGTCAACAGTTGTCAATCTAAGGAAAACTCATTCAGCAAACTATAGATAGTGACTTGTGAATTTGGCACTATTTTTTAAATAAACAATTTGTCTATGGAGGGAATCATAATTTCGTATCTATTTTTACTTCCAAGTCAATAAGAAATAATCTTCAATTGCAGCGAATATGAAAAGCTAGTATTGAGGATGTATAATAGCAGTAGTGCCTAGCTTATATAATATTTATAGCCTTCTCTGGGAAAAGAGCAGTTTTATATCTTGAGAAGTTTGAATTTTGAACACGAAAGAGGTAGAGGATCTTTGGAATTTATTTTAAGATAAAATTATGGTTTAACTAAATACAATACATAGAGGATCTTCAAGCTTTGTATTTCCCAATATGCAATATCATTTGTTAACTACAGACTTATAGTTTCCAAGTATAAATAAGGTTTTAAATTTTTAGAAGCATTGGACATCTGTCAAAATGTGAAAGCCATAAAACTGTTGTCATGATTTCTATTCAGGTGTAGAGTTGCCTGCTGCACACATACTGATAACTTGAAAATACTTTGAAAGATGATAAATTGTGCTTCAGTGCAATATTTAACCAGGTTAAACTTGAACACATAAACCAATTTATAATTGAGTATACAAGATAGCACAAAATGGTAGCTGACTCTTCTCTGGGGGTGCAATTTAACTAAGATTCCATTATTAAGTTATGAACTAAAGGTCAGAGATTTAATATTTTTGGCTTTGTTACTACGTTTAAATAGGTGATAAGCCATCTTCATAATCTCCATAAATCTTTACGACAGTTTCATGACACTAAAGTGCACTTGGTCCATTACTCAAATAAAGAATCCCACATGAATTTAATGCTGTTTCTTTAATTCATGTTTCCTTCATTTATTATCCCTTACAATTCTGGCATGAAGATTTAAGGTAGCAAATGTGTCAAAGTAGTGTGCCATGTCAGTATCCATAAAGGTAATAAAGAAAACAGAGCCTGTGATCTTTAGTCAGTAAATATAGGCAAGAAAAAAAAAACATTACCAACAAAATGGCCCACCAGCATTCAAAAGGGTAAGTAACTTCTCTGTGAAACACTAAGCTGGTATTTCAAGCCTATCATCCAAAGTGATATTAATTAAATTGTCATTTAGAAATTTATCGGGTGCCAAGTATATGCCAGTTTTAATTAGTTCACTCATTCATACAAAATGCACTTTGAATAATTTTCCAAGAACAGTAGCATTTAGGAAACTTGCCTTGTTCTCTTGCTGATCTATCTCATATCCAAAATGATCTACTATTAAAGAATTAATTGGTGAAGACAGATGCAATATAGTGGACAGCAAAATATTTATATAATGTACATTTATAATCAACTAATGCTGATTTTGTGTGCCAATCTAAGGGCCACATTGCAATCTTCATGTTAAATTTTTCTTGGGCTGGAGAGTTGGCTTAGCAGTTAAGCTTACTGGCTGCTCTTGCAGAGTAGAACCTGGATTAGGCTCCCAGCAGCCATATGACGGCAAACAAACATTCTTTTTTTTTAATTT
Source organism: Rhizomys pruinosus (assembly GCA_009823505.1). Lineage (NCBI taxonomy): Eukaryota > Metazoa > Chordata > Mammalia > Rodentia > Spalacidae > Rhizomys > Rhizomys pruinosus. The sequence continues at coordinate 665,142 of VZQC01002514.1, forward strand.
TTTATTTTTTTTTATGTGTATGAATGTACTGTTTGCATGTAGGTTTGTGCACCTGTGCCCTGCAATGCCGTGGAGGTCAGAAAAGGGCATCAGATTCCCCTGGAACTGGAGTTAAAGACGGTTCTCAGCCGCCATGTGGGTGCTGGGGATAGAACCCGGGTCCTCTGCAAGAGCAGTCAGCGCTCTTAACCACTGTGCCATTTCTCCAGCCCCCAAACAACCATTCTTATCTCTGGGTTTCAGGGTTCTGATGCCCTTTTCTCACCTCCAAGGGCACTGTATGACAAGGGTGCACTTACATAAGCACATACACCTAAAAAAATAAAAAAAGGATTTTAAAAGTAGTAGTTTGTTTTTAATACTAATTACATTTTAGTCACTTTTTTGAACTTATATTTAGTCATACATTTCTGTTCCTGTTTTTTCGTTCTGAACATTTAAACTTCCAAATGCTTTCATCAAAAAAGAATTTTTTTCTTACTAGTATTAGAGAAATATCATTATATCATTATATCATTATATCAAGAAAAAATAGCTATTAGTTTTAAACAAGTTACATTGAGGACCATCAAATAGATATTGTGAACAAAACTGGAAGAGAAGAAATATAAATATATCTTCGATTTTGTCAATGAGAGGAAAATAAAAATAATAATAATAATAAATTCTTAAATATTTAATTATTTATTTAAGAATTATGTATATATCTGTGTACTCGCATAGGTTTACACATACCACATGTGCAAAACTGCCCAAAGAAGCCAGAAGAGTGCATCATATCCCCTTAGAGGCAGTTGTAAACTTCCAGTCAAGGTTGGTAGAAACCAAAGGCAGGTTTTCTGCTAGAGCAACTAATGAATGCACTTTACTACTGAACCATCTCTCCAGCCCATCTACTGTCTACTGCTGTCTTGAATTATTGCCTTAATACCAAACAAATAAGTACTTAACTCACTTAACATCTTTCTTACTTTTAGTTTTTGATATCCACTTTATAACACATCATTTTAGTTTCATTTCTTTCATTTTCTGTCAAAATTTAACAGTGTCTTGATTCTCAATGCTATACGATATTATTATTACCATTACTATTAATTTATTTTCTCCCACTTTTATCAGGTCTATTTTCCCCTCTTCATTGGCAAAAAAGAATTAGCATGTATAGTACATTGTATGCTATAATCACTGCAAAATAATCTATGCTTCCTATGTTGGAAATTAAAGACTTCATTTTGTTCTCAGATGAATTGTCATGATTTGAAAAGATGTTTCAAGTATCAAGAGCAAATGGAATGTTTTCCTTACTCTTAATCAAATAATTAAAATAATAAATATTTTGTACACTTCCTAACTGCTTTATTTTTTTAGAAAAATGTCATTTGTGCTCCATTTTTCATTTTATTTTTTTATATATCAATGACATATAATTTATAAAAAAGCCAACAAAACAAAAATACAAACTAAAAAATTAAACACGGGCTGGAGAGCTGGCACAGCCATCAAAGACTCAGTTTCACAATCAAATGCCAAAAAACTAAATACAATATAAATTGAATTTCACATTTAAAGTTGACAATATATTGCCTCTCTGATCATAAAACTAAAAATAAAGTTAAACATAAGCATTTTGTGAAGTGTTTAAATTGTGCTTAGCATATAGTGTTAAATATTTTAAGTTCCTTAATTTATATTAATACGGTTTGCAACTTTACAGTAGTAAGGATAATATGAACGTCTGTCCATACATCCATTACTTAAAAAAACAGTTAAATTTGGAACTGTCTTTGGGATTTTAGCCCATATCTACCAGTTTCTTACAGAGCCACAAACATAAGTATAATATATATTATATTTATATATTAATATAGATTATATGTTTAATAGATATGTCCTTTTTAAATGAGTATTAACATATATAAATAAACCCCTAAAATACAGTGCTTAATTAAGCAGGTTTGAAGACTGTGTATATAGAATCATAATTCTCCATCTATCTATAAGTTTATTTTTCTATACTCATTCAAAAAATTAATCCACGTTGCCATAATTACATAGTTTCTCTCTATGACAAGAATTAAATTAAGAGACAGAAAAGTAAGACAATTTGCTTGAACTATGAGTGATGACTTGTCTAAAACCAAAAATAAATAAAGGAATAAATAAATTTTATTTAAAACATACAAACTTTGAAACACATCCTAACATACACTAAGCCCTGGATTTGATTTCTGGAACCAAGAAAGTACAAATTACCTGTTAACTTTTAAAAGCCAAACACTGTCATTAATAGGTATCAATGTATTGATTAAAATATCTCTGAAAGTCTAAATTCTTTCTGTTCCTTTGAAAATTCACTTGTCAGTCATAATATATCAATAAAACTTTAAATAATTATAAGGATTAATATCTCTCTACTTTCCAAAAGAAGGGACTGGTGATACTATTCATGTACTTCAAACTTTGAATCATAACTTGAAATGAAGCAGAGGAAATTTCGCTCCTCAGGAGGTGTTTCACAGTGTCTGCAGATTTATTTTATTTTTATATTTTGTCCTTGATACATAGGAGTTGGATGTGATGTTACTGGAATTTGGAAGCCTGGATGCTGCTCTATAGCCCATAATGCAGAGTCAGGTTCTGAGAACAGATTTATGAACTTCAAATGTTCATAAAGCCTAGGTTGAGAAACTCTAGGCTACACGAACATCCTCCATTTCTGCTGGTGTGAGTAGCTGCCATCCAAAGATCTTCTGCATCATCGTTTCTAATACTTCTTTTGCAGTTTGTGTTCCTCTTTGTATCCTGTCTCTAAATTTATATTGACATTTTTTTCAATTTTATTTATTATTTTCATTTCTTGCCTTAACCTCCAGAGTGCTGTGATTACAAGATTGTGTCACCAGGCCTAGATTATTCTTCAGTGGATCATATCTTTCAGTAAGACACTGGGAATTGGAAGGAAAGAGGGTTGTTTCTTGGATTCAAATAATGATGTGAAGCACTGTTTCTTGCCAGTCATGTATGGCTTGCTTCTGCTCATCCTTTATATCTTAGCTTACATGCATGGTTTATTTCTCTTAAGTAAGTTTACCCATGTTATATGTCTTTAGAGCATGTAATTATTTTCCTTGATATCATGTATAATATTTTTCAATATTTTCTTCCCAGTAGGTGATAAACTCCACAATGTCAGGGATCACTTTAGCTTTATTATTGAAACATGTTACCTCAGTCCATACTGGTCAGCTGAATTAATGGATGAATTATTTAGTGCATGATTATGTACCTAGAAGTTTTGCAAATAAAAGGCTTCATGTTTCTTAATTCTAATTGTGTTTCAAATTTTCATGAAATATATTTTTATGATATCATAAAAGTTTGAATATTTCTCATTATATTCATTAGTAGATGATAATTATTAACATAGTTCATGAACATTTTGTTTTTAATTTAATTTTATTTATTTATGTGTATGATTGTACTGGTTGCGTGTAGGTCTGTGCACTCGTGTCGTGCAATGCCGCGGAGGTCAGAAGAGGGTCTCCAGAGTCCCCTGGAACTGGAGTTCTCCTGGAATTGGAGTTACAGACGGTTCTTATCCGCCGTGTGGGTGCTGGGGATCGAACCCGGGTCCTCTGCAAGAGCGGTCGGCGCTCTTAACCTCTAGGCCATCTCTTCAGCCCCATGAACATTTATTATAATACTATTCCCCACATTGACAAGGGTTTATAAAGGACAGTCACATATAAATATAAACTGATTAATTTATGTAACAAGTTTATATTGTATTGGTAGTTTGAAGTAGATGCTGAGTTTGAGGAAATTCGGATGTTTAGTAGGAATTGATACTACGAAAGGAACAAGAAGAAGGCAGGATCTTTGATGCTGTCTGGTAAAGCCTAGGATAATAAGGTGGAGGATTTTAGAATGAATCAAGCTCATGAAGTTTTTTTACAGTGACTGAAATGGCAGCGTTGAGTCATCTCTCACCGATTCATCAGTATGCATGAGCTACTCTTAGGTGATCCTTCAGGTAGCTCACAGCAGCTGAAACTGACCCTGAAAAAGCTGCCTTATACAGGCGGTCTGCTTACTACCTTCCCACATCTTGGGAGCAAGCAATGCTTACACATACAATGTAAGTTTGCATTCTGAATACTTAAAGAGTTTTAACTCATTTTGTCTATGACCATCAAAACCGTCAAAATAGGGGTAAGCAATCATATGCTCCACATTGTCTTAGTTGTCCCTCATCTCTTTTTTAATCTCTCAGAGCTAGATCTCTAAGAAGTGTTAGGCCAGTAATGAGATATAATGCATAGGCATTAAGAAGAGTAAGTCTTAATCCTTCTAAAAACTTAATCCTTCAAATATTTTTATATAAAAACCTGTATCTCTGGTAAAATTTGGGACTATGAGACAACAATATATTTTGGATCCAAGAAGGAAGAAGAGGAAGAGGAGGAAGGTAAGACCATACTAAATGCTCCTGAAAATGCTCCTTTTAGGTAAATTCTAAATTCATATTCAGAAATTTTACAGAATGCCAGTATATTTTATAAGCATAAAAATTATGAAAAGAGGTTATTGATGTGATTCAGTGTATAAAAGTGCCTGCCACTAAGCCCGATGACCTGAGTTTGTTCCTTGGCATCCTCATGGTCAAGGGAGCAAGCTGACTTCTGCATCTTGCCCTCTGCTCTCCTCATGTGTGCTTTGACATACAGAATCAAATATTAACTTCATGAACACATAACACATTGGTATCAAAAACAGTTAGAAAATTGAAAGAGAAAATAAAACATTGGCTTTCAGATGTTGGAAAGGGGAACATCTGCATAATTTTGTGAATGATGATAGGAGGATACTGGGTCATGAAAGATTAACAAATAATGAATCTCAACTAAGTCTATAAAGCTGGCGTTTTAGGCAATAAATAATGTATTAAATTATAATTCCATATCCTTTTCTGAAGTGAACTAGCTATCTAGCTGCTCAGCAATTTGTAAAGAATTTACCATCACCAATTTATTTTTTTACTAAAAATGGTGAGGAAAAAGATAAAATATAATGATGATTGTGTTATTCAAACTTATCCCTATGACAAAATATAGAGTGAAAATAACTTGAGGGGGAAACTTAATCTGAGTTCACAGTTTGTGAGGTTTCAGCACAACATTGTGTAATTATAAGATGGTGTCTCCCATATTCAAAGTGTGTCTGTCTCTATCCCTCACATGAATTCTGTCTGTAAAAACCTTCACATGCATAACCAGGGATGTGCAATATCAATTTTTTAGGCACTTCTTGATCAAATTAATGAAGAAGACATTAGAGGTGACTTATTAATAGCAGAACTACTCTTCCATTACCATGGAAATGATTTTCATGTCAGTTTTAATTTTTTATTAAATAAATTAAATTTAAATAATCAATTCCATATAGCATAAAATTATATGTTTCATATGAAGATACCCTGATAATTCTCTTTGTATATAATTTCCTTGAACTGGAAATAATTACAAGTTCATAGTTAATGTAGAAGACACACTTGTTTTGTCTTAAAATATAGGTTACATAGGGAAACTTAAGCCTGTTCATCCTTCCTCTGGTTGAAAATATAAGAAGTCCGAAATTATCACAAATAATGGCAAGGACTCAATTTAGGGAAAGCTTTCCTTATGAATCTAGGTCAACGTGAAATTGTATCACTCTCCTTCAAAAATACGTTGCCTGTGCTGGTTAGTTTTTTGTCATCTCGACATCAAGGATAGTCACCTGGGAAGAGGGAACCTCATTTTAGTGATTTTCTCAATCAAGCCAGCCTTTTGGAATGTCTGTGGGGCTTTTTCTTAATTGTAATTGATCTGAGAGAATACAGCCCATGGTTCTCAGTACATACATAGGCAGGTAGATCATGGCTGTATAAGAAAGGTAGCTGAGCATGAGCAAATTGAGGAGTTACTAAGAATCACTACTACTCTGTGGTTTGCCCCTCAAGATTCTGCTTTTAGTTACTGCCTCACTTCACACAAAATTGGACTGTGAAGTAAAAGTATAAAATTAAATATACCCTTTCCTTCCTAAGTGACATTGGGTCACGGAGATTTTAATATAATTATCAAAGAAATGTATTAGAAGATGAATGTGGTTTTACAAGAATAACACTGAGTTTATAGTCTTATAAGATAAAATTTGAAACCAAGATGTATAAATTATAGGAAGTCACAGAGTAGGACAAACAATAATTCATCATGAATCATCTAATTTTATATACCAAAGCTTAAGTCAAGTTCTACTGTGACAAAATGCTAACATTTTTTTAAAAACTAAAGCAAGTCAATGTTGCAAAAATATAGCTTAGTGATACTTACATACTATATATTTGTGCATTATTTATTTTAAAATAATTTATTCTTGGAGCTGTAGATCCAGCTCAGCTGCTAAGAGCACTGGCTGCTCTTATGGATAACATAGGTCCAAACCCCAGCACCCACATGGTGGCTAAGAACCATCCATAATTCCAGATCCAGGGAATGCAATGCCTTCTTTGGACCTATGCAGTCATTACTCAACATGGGTGCACTTAAACACATACAGACAATACACTGTTACACAGAAAATAGCAATAATGACATATTTAAAAATATTATTTATTTTTATGTGTGTGTCCAGGTCTGATAGTGTGTTTGTCTATGTGTGTGTCTGTGTGCAAGCGTGTGTCTGTGTGTGTGTGTATGCCTAAAGAGTCAAATATGTGTTCCCAAAGGTTCTTCAATATGGACCCATCCACTGAAGCTGTTTAACACACCAAGAGTCAAGAGACTGATTTTCTGTTTCTCAGTACACACCGGTTTCCAATAGCTCCTCAGGTAGGATTGGAGGTTTTATCTATTTCCCAACTCTATGCTGGTATTTGGGGGTGGGGGAGGGATTGAGGTTAGGTCAGACTTGTATATGCTGTGAGATTATATTAGTAACTTAACTGATGTCTGGTAAACTTTGTTCCATTGTGATAATCCACTGCTTCTGGCTCTTACTATCTCCCACTCCTTCTGAAAGGCTGTGTGAGCCTTTGGAAGCAAAAGTTTGATATATAGGTGTATATTTTGGGGTTAATCATTGTCTGCAGTCTCTTATTCTCTGGACCTTGCCCAGTTACAGGTTTCTGTTTTAATCCCAACCTGATGCATAAGGAAGACTTTGTGGAGACAGTTGAGAAATATATTGATCTAGGGGGATAAAAATAAGTCATTAGGAGACAGTTAATACTTAATATTTAACAGAATGATAATAGTATGAAGCTCTCCCCTAAGGCTTGTAGCTTGTCTAGCCAATGTGCCAAGACCTTTCATTAATGTCTGGTGTGGGCTCCAGTATTATGAACTGTACCTTAAATTCAGTTATAAAAAGATTGGTTATGATGTTTATCACATCAACAGGAAACAAACTAGAACACTGCTACGATTGCTGTAAAATAAATAGAATCTAATTTTATAGATTTTTATTTTTCAACTCAATGTTATATATGTCAAATTACTATTTATATATACATATACAGTTAACATACTTGGAGAAATATATATGTATATGTTTATATGTAATAATTTAAGAAGAGACCCAAACAATTAGGCTACTAATATCAAGGTCATAATTTCTGGAAATGAGCATTGTGTATATGTGATATATGAGTTTTATTTTGCTTTTTGTGCATATAAATGCCTACTCAGCATGCCTATTCACATATGTCTGTACATATATGCTATATTTAATATTATGTTATATTTAATATAAAGTGAATAATAAAGTCTATATATAATAAAAGTTAAAATTAATACATTTATTTATATTATTTCATTTAGCTATGTCTTAACCAAGAAAGAGTTTGAAATGCATTTACTAATGTTAACATGTATTTCTCATAGCAGAGTTTTTAGTGCTTTGATGAATGATATTATATACTTTCAACAACTTTTAATTATCCCTAATAACCCCAAAAGGTTTAAAAGTGTTTTAACCCTATTCAAAGTGGTTTCCTGGCTATTAAAGGCTGAGTGCCTCCGGGTGAGAGGCATCTTGGCTGCTGAGCTGGGTAATTATAGACATCCTTAAGGCTATTAAAACATCTAATGTTTCTTTGCTTTGATTATAAAACATATGAAATTGCCTGACCGGATTAGAGTCTCTTATATTAAGCATTTAGGTCATAAGTTCTCTAGACGAAGTCTATGTTCTATAATATAAAATAAACTTCAGCTACTGTATATACATTAGCTAATTCCTATTTTTTGAAAATAATGTGTCAATTCATTATGTTTGAATTTATTGGTGTGGCATTTCAATGTACAATAAATACTTAAAATGCAAACTTGGATCAAATTAAGAATTGTATACTGATATATATATATATATATATATATATATATATATTTGTATATTACATTGACATTTCCCAATACAATAAATGTGGGCTGGGAATGTAGCTAGGTTGTAGAATACTTGCCTGACATGCATCAAGCAGGTCCTGGGTTTGTCCCTAATATCACAAGAAAAAATAGGTCCATATAAAAAAACAGGTGATACTTTTAGTTAATGTTCATCTGTAGAGTTTTCCTAGATAAATCCTATATTTTTAGTTGAAAAGCTGAAGCAGAGAGTACTTGTGTAATTTAATAATTCATACAGTCCTACATGAGCATATTCAGAGCATTGAAGCTATATGGAACTAAATCTGCAAATTTTCAATAGAGAAAAATTGTCATTTATGTTAACATAATCATATCTTTGTAAAATGACAAGAGAATCCATTTTATTTTTCACTAAGCAAATGTATTATGGTGGATGATTCAGTTGTTTCTTTGAATAGACCTGACGGTTGTTATTCAGACAGCACACAATTAAAAATTATTATATTTATTTTCGGACAGTATTCTACCGGTAAAACTGATTCAACATATTTCAGAAATATATTGGAAAATATATGTCCAATAAAAATATGTAAGATATATCTATATATATATATATACATCTATACCTATATAATTATTATATATATCATATCTTCTTTGTTCTTTCCCATCTGCCCCTCTCGCTCAATTATTCTAATACGCTAAACTGGTTCTAAAAGAAAATGATTTGATATAAAATAAGGATGTATTACTATTACTTCATCACTAAGAACCCAGGCATAACTTATTCTTTCCCTGAAATTTTACAGATATAATTTGGCAGAAACCAATCAAGTTTCTATGCTAAAATTTTCTAAAATCAGAGATAAATTTATTGTTTTAGCATATGAAGGAAAAAGGACACCTTTTTCCTCATGAAGCAACGAATGTCTTCATGTTTTCACATAAAAGTATTTAATTTATCTAATTCTAAGGAATGAAATAAAATAAAGAAAGATAATGTTTAAACGGGAAATATTAGTTAAGTTTTTTGTGATTACTTATTTCTGTATTGTGGAATGCGGAATATAAAAAATGAGATTTCACCCTAGAGAAAACGTTGGGATTGGCACAACAACGTTCTCTATAATTTCTCTAGTTGTAACAGTATCAACTTGTAGCAGGTCTCTTTAAGAGGGATTTAAAGCAAAAATTGTTTGCTTTCCAAGTTAATCATATATAGTCACCCACCCAAAACAACATGGGTGAATGTGATGAAATATGGTCCTTGATAGCCACCCTATATAGTCATGTATAATACAAACTGTCTTCTGGAGGACTCATGGGTTAAAAAAATAAAGGGGCGTGGTACAGGGAAGCGACATGAAAAACCTTCTAGTCAAAAACCTTGCAATTCAAATCTGGTAAAACTAACTAGGGAAAAGATTTTGTTTGTTCCACAAGGACAAAACGTCACCAACTAACGTGGAAAAAAGGTTAACGAGACTTGAGAAGAATGTAAAAGAAAGATACGCTTTGCATTAAGTAGGATGTAAAAAAAGTGGCAACTGGAAAGGTTTGACCCGTCCTAACATTGAAGAAAGAAATGCCTCAGATTGCCATAACACACAAACACTTCTGTGGATCCTACATGTAACAACTAATCTATAATGCAGTCCTAATGAAACCTTATACCTTCTAGGTGCAACAAGGTTTTGATATGAATTTCTTGCCTCCCCCCCCCTATAGAAAAGGAAAATATGACGATGGGGAAATGACATTTTCCGCAACTGTAAATTGGAGAACCAACCTAATTTATAGAGGTAATCTTGTATAAATCACCCGGTAAAAAATGGCCTTACTTAATGACTAATGAGAATGAAGAAACTGTGAACAGGTTATAACCTGTTCAGACCAAATATAATCTAAGTCTTGGGGTATGCAATTGGCAAAGTATTATTAATGCGGAGCATCTGACATCAGCAATGGATGTTCAGCCGGGTGATGTTGGCCAGGGATCCAAGGCCCCACAAAAGGTAATAGCTCCTTGCCCTAAGTTGAGATACCTGTCAGGAGGAGGGGGAATAAGACCACTGCTGCCGAAAGACCTGACGTTAAAGGGGAGGGATGTATTGAGACCGCACATGCAGGGTAAGTGGCCTCTGGGAATGCCAGAGAGTGTTCAAAAAAGGCCACTAAACCAAAAAGCAAAATACGGGTCTCCCTGAGTCAAGCAAGCTCCACCTCAGCCACCAGCTACACTTCCACCTCCTGCCTAGGAAATAACTGTGCTAGCAGAGGCAGCCATGTGCCTGTATATCCCAAATCTAATTGGCTGTTAGCTCTCTCCTTGGAGGAATAACCCATGGCTTGATGCCACTAAGCCTACATTCCTCTACAGGTTAGGAGATTGTCATAAAAGCCACAGTAAGACCCTGTATTGAGCATGACTTTACAGGTAAAATATGTAATTCCATGATGTAATCAGCGATCCCAACAATGTGTCCCTAATGCCAAAGGACCTCACTAACTATGTAGGTGCTGCTAATGATAACTCTACGATCTATGCTCGTGTCGCTCATTAGTATGGATGAAAGGTTACTCCTGTCAGCCCCATGAAAGGAAACAGCCAGAATGACGCAGAATCCAGTCAACCAAGCTCCGCAGAGAGAGGACAGTTTTACTTCTCATTCCATCCTGTGCCCATTTTCTACGCTTAGGGAACAATCTTGCCGGAAAGGGGGGCGTGTGAATGTAAAGGCTGCGATTGGGGTGAACGGTGAAACTACAGCGATGTAGTCTGGACACTCATTTGATCAACTTGATTGAACAAACAACCTGTCAACCTCCACTGAATGGTGGGACTGTGGGGGTTTGGGCACAACAGTCTATAGATTGGTTTTGCACGAAGGATGCTTATACTCATGGATTATCACTTATAGCTAAAAAATGAAAAAAAAAAAAACCTGAAAGATGCAGGACAGTTATGGCAGAATACATGATCTGGGATGGGGTGGGGGTGGGGGGGAAGGGAAAGGGAAATATGCCTGATCTGAATTGGAAAATGATGTATAAAATGCACAAACCATCAATAAAAATTAAATTAAAAAAAAAAAAATAGAGATTCACACATTCAAGGCAAGTATTTCATCAATGACTAAGTAGACATGTCAAATAAAGTTATTTAATTAAAATTAGTATCAAATGCTACAGAAATAAGAGGATAATTTCATATATATATTTATTATATACTTCTGTGTTCATGTATATGTGAGGGAATAAAAATGAACATATGCTAAATTGAGTGACAATCTATGTCGTTAATATTGGTCTGGCTTTCTCTGCGGTTAGGTCTGTGGGATGCATGTTTAAATCATTTATGTAGAGAATAGTAGAAATGCACGTTCAAGTGCTCTTTTATTTTTCTATGATTGCATTCATTCATGTGATTAACACTGAGTACTCAATATTATCCAAATAAGAAAATTAGATGAGAAATCTGAGGGGTCTGTAAGAAATTTATTTCAACTGAGGTAAATGAGGAGTATTAGGACGTCATAGATATTCAAGAAATGTCATGCATAAAGCAAAACGATTGAAATAGTACTCTTTAGATTCCCTAGTTTTGAAATGGTAAGTGTAGTATTGACAAATATAATAAGAAATTTGACAAATATTTCTAATTTTATATGCCGTTAATTAGAAAATGACTGTAATTTTAATTCATTGTAAAAATAAAAAATGAGTTTGGAGAAAGACAGAATGCTAAAGGTTATAATGCACCAGAAATTCAAATGAATTTTTATATGTATACTTATGACAAAAATATTTAAATAGTATTTTAAACCTTAATTCATTGTTATTAATAATCATGATGTATGAAAGAGAATTGTAGCAATCTGTCTTGTTATATGTGAATAAAAGGGCATTAACACAAAAAATAAATAAAATACAATTAGCATCAAATCTTGTCCACATAAGAGATAGAATGAGATAAACTATAATGTAAAGTAAATATATAACTCAGTAATTAATGTAAGATATATGGAATAAAGAAAATTGTAAACCAGAACATTATCCATATACAAAGGATTGATTCACTTGGATTTAGTCTAGAGAAGATTTGATTCAAAGCTAAAGTATGTCATAGTTCAAACTCTTAATTCATGTTTCTGCATAACATTTATTTTTTCTAAACAATTCCACTTTGGTAGGAAGTGGCTTTATTTTCCCCAAAACCTTCCATCAGCTTTGGGTTGGGGATCAATATTTTTTTCATACATTATCTTTATTGCTTCTTAGTTTGATTTTCTCCATCACCATGCCTCATTATTTATTACTTTTTTTTTTGAACTTTTACAAGACTGATACACAACTAGTAGTGTTAGAAAAATTGAAATGGAGATTGATACAAAGGAATAATGAGTGTGATGAGCAGTATAACAAAAAATAAATTCAATTTAATAACATACTCTTCAAGGTAAACTGTAATAAACTAGGTATAATATGCATTACAGTGATGATAAATGACACTAGAGAATAATGATGGTTTCCAAGAACTTAGGGACTTTGATGTTGAGAAAGAGAATCATGTGTTTAAGTGAGTCTACAATTTCTTGTTTTTGTTAGAACGTTTTTCTAATTACTTATATATGTATAATTTATGTGCATGAATATTTTGCCTGAATATATGTAACTGCGCCCATGTCATGGAATAACTGCAGAGATGAGAAGAGGGCACTGGATCCCCTGGAATTGGCGTTAGGGTGATAGTTAACCTCCATGTGGGTGCTCAGAATTGAACCTATGTCCTCTGGAAGAGCAGCCAGAGCTGTTAACCACTGAGCCATATCTCCAGCCCCGAAAGGAGGGGGAGGAGCGGGAGTTAGAGGAAGGGGAGGAGGAGGGGGGGAAGAATTGACAAAAAGTTAAATAAAAAATAAAAGAGTTAAGCTTCCAGAAAAATCTCAAGGAAAAGTATTGCAAGCAACAGTAGTAGCTGTTGGATCAGGCTCTAAAGGAAAGGATGGAGAGATTCAACCAGTTAGTGTGAAAGTTGGGGACAAAGTTCTTCTCCCAGAGTACGGAGGCACCAAAGTAGTTCTAGATGACAAGGATTATTTCTTATTTAGAGACGGTGACATTCTTGGGAAGTATGTAGACTGAAATTGCTGTTGAAGTGGCATCATGCAAAGCTGCCCATTCCACTGAAGTTCTGAAATATTTCATCATGTAAATAATTTCCATGCCTTCCTTTTATAATAAACTCATGACATCTGAAAAAAAAAAAAAAAAAAACTAGTTTTAAGGGCTGGAGAGATGGCCTAGCGGTTAAGAGTGCCGACTGCTCTTACAGAGGACTCGGGTTCGATCCCCAGCACCCACATGGCGGCCGAGAACCGTCTGAAACTCCAGTTCCAGGAGAACTCCAGTTCCAGGGGAATCCGACATCCTCTTCTGACCTCCGCGGCATTGCATGACACAGGTGCACAAACTTGCATGCAGACAGTATTTTCATACACATACAGAAATATATAAAAAATTAAAAAAATCTAGTTTTAAAAGGACATCTAGTTTTGACCAGGCATATTTATTTTAAGGCTCCACTAATTATAAGTTTAATACTGGCTCAGAAGAAAATTGAAATATTACACCTGATCAGAATAGAAATTTTAGAAATGGATCTAAACTAATATGATCACCTTATTTAAAATGAAGGTGGCACTGGCATGCAGTTGAGAAAGCATGTTCTCAGTAAAGAGTGCTGCATCAATTAAGAGTACAGGTGGAGAATAGAGATTTTTTTAAATTTAATTAATTAATTAATTTGTTTTATGTGTATGAATGTACTGTCTGCATGTAGGTTTGTGCATCCGTGTCGTGGAACGCCGCGGAGGTCAGAAGAGGGCATCGGATTCCCCTGGAACTGGAGTTCTCCTGGAATTGGAGTTATGGACGGTTCTCAGCTGCCATGTAGGAGCTGGATATTGAACCCGGGTCCTTTGCAATAGCAGTTGGCGCTCTTAACCACTAGGCCATCTCTCCAGTCTGAGAATAGAGTTATAAAGGGCTGGTAAAGCAAGGAACAGAAAGGAAGAAAATACTTGAAACTTGATTGATGTGTTTCAAGACATTGATAATTCTGTTTCATTTAATAAATGTTAATTAAATAAACAGATACATAAAATAATACAAGGAATTTAGATTTCTCATTACAGTACAGGTGGAGAATAAGAAAAGTAGTAAAACAGTAAATCAGAAAATTCAAACATATCAGAAAAGAAACAAGAATGTATATTTTACGTAACAATTTTTTTAAACAGATGGAATAAATGCTTCTTTACAAATGAGTGAGGTTGCAGCCATATGCCTGTATATCCCAAATCGAGTTGGCTATTAGCTCTCTCCTTTGGAGGAATATCCCACGGCTGATGCCACAAGTTTACACCCTCTAGTGGTTAGAAGATGTTATAAGCCACAGTGAGACCCTGTCATATTTTACAGAAAAAACGTAATTCATGGATTAACATACCATCCAAACATCTGTGTCTATACCAAAGTAACCTACCATAACAATTAGTACTGTTTAATTACCTATATATCTAATTGCTTGTGCTTCATTAGTAGGATCGAAAGGTTATTCCTGGACAAACTGTCAGCCCATGAAAGGAAACAGCCAGAATTGACCAGAGTCCAAAATGACAGCTCCAGAGAAAGGAGACTGTTTTGCTTCTCGTCCACCTGTGCCCCGTCTCTAAGCCTAGGGAACAATCTGTGGAAGAGGGGGTGTGGTAGAATGTAAGGGCTGCGATTGGGGTGAATGGTGAAACTACAGCAATATAGACTGGACACTTATTTGATCAACTTGATTGAACACACAAGCCCCTCCCCCCAGTGGATGGTTGGACCCTTGGGCTGTGTGGGTTTTGGCACAACTGCTTGCAAATTGGTTTTACATGAAGGATGCTTGTACTCATAAATTATTACATATTGTTAAAAAATGAAAAAAAATAAAGAAGTAATAGAAAAAAAAACAAATGACTGAGGTTGCTCTGAGGATATAATTTGGGACAGCAGTCATGGATTCAAGTGTACATTACACATGTGGAGACACAATTTGCTTAGCATACTAAGCAATGCTATATTACAAGGCACACACTGTGTCTATGCTAACATGAACTTGTCACCATGAGCCCACTTGTTAGTCTGCACATCCCTTTCTGGGTAAGACCGACAACCTGCGATGAAGCATGATGGCATGGTGGTCTATGATTGGCCACTGGGAGATAATGTCGCACAATGTAGAGGCTGCCCATCCCAGACTTAAATAAGCTGATTTTTGCATAGAATAAACAGATTTGCACCCTCTGATGTGGTCCTAAGGATGTTACTGGAGTAACCACATGCTGTACCCTCTTCATCCTGTTCAACAGTGGGGTCAGAAGCCCCCAAACTGATGCCCAAACAGGGACACATGAAGTAATCTGGGAAGTGTCGGTATATAAACCCCCATGATGCAGAATCTGTCTTCTTCTTCTAGGGAGCCTCTCTTTCAGGTTGAGCAACTTTGGGACATTTTCCTCCAATGTGCTCCCTGGCCCTCAGCTTTGAATAATTTCTTCTCTGTTTAAACTATTATATTCCAAAGTTTGGGCCTGAAAGAGATTAATATCCCTGAGATATTGCAGGCTCAATTAAAAAATGAAAGTGAAAATACCCTTCCCCTGGCACTGGCTCCACTGCCTCCACTCTTGACAGGAATTGGCTGCTCTTTTGCAGCTGCAACTCCAGACATGCCCAGGAGCACCAAGCAGCCTTCCACACCTTGTCCAAAAATTTACATAGGGGATAAGTTTTTTAAATGTTTATTGGATACTGAAGTGCACTGTTGCTGTCTCTTCCTCAAACTGACTGTGCATTCCTCAGCATGGTTGCGGAGGCTCTGGCAGGAGCCAGGAGGGGGAGAGGTGAGCCTGAGACAAGTCAGTGAAGGAACTAACTCAGGAGATATTCGAAGGGAATAACTCAGTTTTCTTGGCAAAAGTCAGTGCCTTTTATACCAAAACTACCTTGCTCCGGGGTGGATATGGGGGTTGGGGAGGGGGGCATGTGGGAGACCCAGAGAGGTGACATGTATTATGGCTCCTACCAGGGCAACGAAATTCCCACGTGTGTATTGGTAGGTAGGAAATGTGATGTTTTATCTGTGCAGTATATCAAAGGAAAGCCTTAGGGTATGGGATCTTACTTGGTGAGGAGGAAACCCACCCACCCCAGCTCCAAAGAAACTGTCCAGATGGTGGGCACAAATACTCACAATGCTCCAGCCAGGCCGAGTCTCATCCTGACAGTTCCCTCTTGTTATTATTAAAATGGGGCAGTCCTGCTATATTTCTCCAGGGGATACTCAGAGATGGTCTAATACTGGACTAGGGCACTTAGGGTTGTAACTTTAAGGAGATTATTAATTCGTTTTTGTTGTTGTTGTTGTTATTGTTGTTGTCTTTTTGAGACAGGAACTCTGTTTAGTACCACCTGTCCTGGAGCTCAATTTATAAACCAAGCTGGCCTTGAACTCACAGAGATCCACCTGCCTCTGCCTCCTAAGTGCTAGGATTAAAGGCTTGTGCCACTTAATTCAGTTTTTAACAAACCAAAAAGCAGACCTCCTAAAATGGAGATTAGTCCTAACAAAAGGGAGTGTTGCCTGAGGGATGGGGGTAGCTCCTAGAGGGAGAGGCTCCCACCAGTTGGGGCTATTTTTATTTTTAGTAAGATTATCCAGTAAAGTAAGGTATTTTGTTTAATTTAGATAGTTTATATCCAATTTTGAGCAGTTTTTGTTTTATATTATACCTTTAGTGAACTGTTTTCCAGGCTTTAAAGCCCTTTTTGAGGCTTAGTATTGTACCTGACTTTGACACTTTTTAATAGATGTTTTTGGGAAATAAAAGGTATCCCTCTGAGAGATCTCATGTCTCTAGTCAAAGGAAGAAGTTAAATATGTCCGATAAGGAGTTACTGGTTTAGTAATCGACTTCTACCCTGAAGAGAAGCTGAGTAGAGAGTTTCTCTTTACTGTATTTTTGAGGGAGTCATATTAATTTCTCCCTTTTTATTCAGGGAGAATGGACAACACTTTTAATAATGATATTATCTCATTATCTGAGATAATATCCCAGAAAGACATAGGAAACACTGATATACATCAATGTCAAGGTTGTCACCGGAAATCTAGTATGAATTAGGAGTAAAAAAAAAAAAATAACAAGTTGTATTTCCAAATAATTTCAATGTGACTAATCTTTTATGTTCATATAATTTCACAAATTGTTAATTAACGTAAGTAATTTAGTTTTAACACCACATACTGTGTAAATAAATTTTGGATAAAAAATAAATACAAATTAGATAAACCTTGACTAAACATACATTGTGTTTTTTGAAATTACCTGATTCAGTTTTGATACTAAAGAAATAAAGTTCCCCTGTGTGCCGTGGAGGCTTGGTATCACCCGGAACCATCCAACTTTTGGGTCCCAGTGTGCAACATGGGTGGAGTTAGACGCACACACAGCACAATACCTGCATGCGCCCAGCTTGAGTAGTGAGTGGGCTTCACCTGCGTCTTGTACAACAACAGCCTGCAAAAGACCAGATGAGTCCTTCCTGCCTGGGTGCTTAGGGCACCCCTGTGCCTCATGGAGGCTTGTTATTACCTGGGACTTTCCAACCTTCAGGTCCCAGATTGCGATGTGTGCAGAGTTAGATGTGCACCCAGCACAACACCAGCGTGGGCCCAAGCATGTGGCATGAAGGGTGAAGGTAGAAAACTTCCTGCCACCTCTCCCCCCCACTCAGCCTGGGGGAGCTGTGGTTCAGAGAATCTAGCAGTCACAGTATTAGTGATTATACTCTGTGCACCTAATGTTGAGGCACCAGAATCCAAAGAAACAAATAAACATATCGAAGACATGCCAAAGACACACACAAACACACACACACACACACAAAAAAAAAAAANTTTTCCCCCCCCCCTCTTCCATTTTTCTCTCTTCCTTTTCTCTCCCCTCCCCCCCTTTTTTTTTTTTTTTTTTTTTTCTCCCCCCCCCCCTTCCCGCCTCCCCCATGCCCTTTGTGTCTCTCCTGTCTCTGCTCTCTCTTGGCTTCTCGTCTGTGGCCCACGTCCTTCGTTCGGCGCACACGGAGCGGCCTGCCCTTGCCAGCGCCCCACTGACCCCCACGACCGGTCGTCGCTGAGGTCTCCTCTCTGCTATCGGACACGCTTGCGTCACGCACTCCAATACTGAAGCTACTGACCGATACGAGGCACAGGCCCAGGCCGGGCCCCCCCGGTGTGTTTGCGGTTTTTTTCTCGCTCCCGTCGAGGGGACACTTTATTATGTGTTTTTTTTGTTCTTTTTAGACACGGGTCTCCCTGTAGCGCGCGTAGCTGAATGTGACCTTGGAGAAACGCGCACTTGTGTTGAGACAGGTGTCCTGTGTAATCACAAAGATCTGCCTGACTCTGCGTCCACAGGTGCTTGGGATTAAAGGCATGGCACACCACACCATGGCGTGACTATTTATTTTTTTGTTCGTTTTTTTTTTTTTTTGGTCTTTTCTTTGCGTGCATTGTTGGTGATTTTTTTTTGCGGCCGGGGGTTTTCCTTTCTTCCCCGCTTTTCTTGCCGCTCCCCTTTCTCCCCCCTTCTTTTTTTTTCCGTCACCCCCCCTTACCTCCCCCCTATTTGTCCTCGCCCTTCCTTTTCCCTTCCTCTTTCCCCCCCTTTCCCTTCTTTTTTTTTTTTTTTTGTCGTTCTGCACTTGGACCCCCTCCGGGGGGAGGGAGTAAACCCACCCCCCCCCACCCCTTATTCGCTGACCCGATTCCCAACAGAACACCATTTCGCCTACATGTTTATTGTTTTGCCGCTCCTCGGGCCACTCACACATAAGTACTCACCAATGCGCCAGCCACTCCTTTTTTTCTCCTGGTCCGTTTCCGACCCTTCTTTCCATCTGCGCTCTTGTCATCCTGGATCCAGGTCCCCCCATCCGCCTCTGGCCCCCTCCCGACTGTCTAGTCGGATTATTATCACCTTTCCTCCATTCCTGTTTTGGCTCTCCCACTCCCTCTTCCTTCACGGACTGTGTATCTTTATTGTTCTTTCCATCCTGGGCGATACTCTGATTGTTGCCTTCTATGGTCTAATACTGACTATGGGCAACCTTATAGTGTTGTAAATTTTCCCTTTGCTCCAATTGGAGATTACTTTCGCCACTGTCTGTTTTTTTTTGTTGCTGTTCCTTTTTGCTGTTTTTTTTTCCTGCTCTATTGTTGTTGTCCTCCCGCGCTTTCTCTGCGGTATGACTTCCCTTTTTAGGATTTTTCCCTATTTCACTTTGCTCTACCTGTACCCCCTGGTCTGGTCCTTCGGTTTGTTGTGTCCTTATATTGGTCCCTTTTGCAATCTTACCCACGATGCCGCCCCGGCGCCCGCCGCTGCACCCCACCCCCAGCACCCAGACGACCCCGCCAATGTCATCTCAATCCTGCCGACCCTGCCACCCGCCTAACTCGTGCCTTCTACGGTCCATTCATTCCCTACCGGTTATTTGTTGCGCACCATCCTGAATCAGTTTTACACCCAATACTTTCTCCATGTAACTGCTCTGACACTCTGTATTATACACAATAATAATTAATGGAGTATATTCTAGTTCCTAATAACAATGGGTAGCTTCTTTTTTAGTGTTGTGCCCACTGCTGGGTCATGGCCTCGTTTCCCCTCTGTGCTTGGTAGCTTCACGAGGCGGATGTTGCTACCCACAGTGTGTTTCATGGGGTAGTTTTTTCTTTTTCTTTTTAGTAATGTATCCCGTAATAGTAAGGTTCTTTGTTTCATTTAGAATCCGTTTATATGATCAATTGCTGAACGCCAGCTTTTTGTTTTATATTTCATACCTTTCAGTGAAACCAACTGTTTTCACCCTTAGCTTTTAAAGACCTTTTTGAGGCTTCTCCACTTACCCCGCTTATCTTTGCGACCTGCACTTGTGCAATTTCACCCCTTCCTTTAATCGACTGTTTGTATTTGCGTGCGAGGAATAGAACAAGGTTTTATCCCACTCCCGAGAGCCCCTCTCATTGTCTCTATGTCAAGTTGTTAATTGAAGTTCTTTAAATATGTTTTTCTCTATAAGGAGTACTGGTTTAGATAATCGACAGTCTCTTATCTTTGAAGAGAAGCTGTGTGAGTCAGCTTGACTCTTTTTACGTATTTTTGACCGCTTTTTGGCGAAAGTATATTTACAGTTCTCCTTTTTATTCAGGCGAGGAAGCCAGCACAACACCTTTTTTACTAATGATACTTATCTCATTATCTGAGATTAATATCCCAGAAGAGAATATGAAACCACTTGATAGACAGCATTAGCTATTTTTGTTTGGGCGAGGTGGTCAACCGGAAATTAGGCATGTGATTAGGAGTTTTAATAAAAAAAAAATACACTAAGTTGTATTCTCCAAATAATTCAATGTGACAATCCTTTTATGTTCATATAATTCACAAATTGTTAATTAACATTAAGTAATTTAGTTTTAACACCCTATACTGTTAAATAAATTTTGGATATAAAAATAAATACAAATTAGATAAACCTTGACTAAACACACATTGTGTTTTTTAAGTTACCTGATTCAGAATTGATACTAAAGAAATAACGTTCCCCTGTGTGCGTGGAGGCTTGGTATCACCCGGAACCATCCAACTTTTGGGTCCAGTGTGCAACATGGGTGGAATTAGACATGCACACATGCACACACAATTACTGCATGCGCCCACTTGAGTAGTGCGTGGGCTTCACCTGGGTTCTTGTACAACACCAACCTGCAAAAGACCAGATGAGTCCTTCCTGCCTGGGTGCTTAGGGCACCCCTGTGACTCATGGAGGCTTGGTATCACCAGAGACCTTCCAACCTTCAGGTCCCAGATTGCGATGTGTGCAGAGTTAGATGTGCACACAGCCAACACCAGCGTGGGCCCAAGCATGTGGCATGAAGGGTGAAGGTAGAAAACTTCCTGCCACCTCTCCCCCCCACTCAGCCTGGGGGAGCTGTGGTTCAGAGAATCTAGCAGTCACAGTATTAGTGATTATAATCTGTCCAACCTAATGTTGAGGCCACCAGAATACGAATCCAAAGAAAACAAATAAACATATCGAAGACATGCCAAAGACACACACAAACTACACCCCCACACACACACAAAAAAAAAAAAAAAAAAAAAAACATGGGAAAAACTCATAATATATCCACACCGAACTCTAATGACCCTACAGAGGAATCCTACAATGAGACCTCCCTGGAGGAAATGAAGACATGGACTTTAGAAGAACGACTGTGGACATATTTAAAGAAACTAGAGAACTCATGGAAGAAAATGAAAAACTCAAGAAGGTGATAATGACAAATGTTGAAAAGAACTAGGGGGAGAGATTGAAAAACTAAAGAAGGACCTAGAGTGAGATAATGACAAATGTTGGAAAGAACTAAAGGGATTAAACGACAAACTCTGGAAGGAAGTGGAAATGCTGAAAAGATCCCCAAGCCGAACTGTAAAAAGAAAATCACTAACAAACCAAGGAGCTACAAGATGAGAATGGCAGGCTCCAGAAGGAAATGGAAATACTAAAAAAATCAAAGGATGAAATGAAAAAGGAAATTGAACATCCAACCAATCAACAGGAAAGGCTGGGAAAAAGCCTTAGAAACAGAATGGAAGAAGCAGAAAAAAGAATATCAGACTTGCAGGATAACATGGAGCAACTAGAATGCTCAAGTAAAGATTATGAAAAATTAAAAAAAAAAACAACAGAAGAGTGGAACAACCAGGAAATGTGGGACAATATGGAAAGACCAAACCTCCACATCATAGGGATAAAGGAAGGAGAAGAATCCCAAGACAACACTATTGACCAGATCTTCAACAGAATAATAGAAGAAAATTTCTCCAAACTGAAAAAAGACAAACCTGTACAAATACAAGGAGCACATGGAAAAACAAAAGACCAGAACAGCTAAAGCAACCCTGAATGAAAAATGCAATACAGGGGGGATGGCCCTACCAGACTTCAAAATATATTAAAGGGCCATAGTCATAAAGACAGCCTGGTACTGGCACAAAAACAGACCAGTTGACCAATGGAACAAAATTGAAGATCCAAACTTGAGCTCATACTATATCAGCCATATCATATTTGAGAAAGTGGCAAAAAAAAAAAACCTCAATGGAAGAAGGATAGCATCTTCAGCAAATGGTGCTGGCAAAATTGGATCATCATTTGAAGAGAACAGAATTAAACTCTTACCTCTCACCCTGTATAAAAATAAACTCCAATTTGATCAAAGATCTCAATTCAAAGCCTGAAACCCTGATGGTGATAGAAGAAAAGTTGACAACAACCTACAAGACATAGGTGTAGGAAAAGACTTTGTAAATCAGACAGCAGTTGCACATTAAATAAAGTCAACAGTTGACAAATGGGACCTCATCCATCTCAAAAGCTCTGTACAGGAAAGGAAACAATCAATGAAATGAAGAGAAAACCCACAGAGTGGGAGAAAATCTTTACCAGTGATACATCTGACAGAGCATTATTATATCAATATATACCATCATTATTACCATCAAAAAGGGAACACTCATCCACTGCTGGTAGGAATGTAAACTTGTACAAGCACTATGGAAAGTAGTGGGAGAACACTTAAAAGACTCAAAATGAGCTTAACACCTGACCCAACCATACCACTCCTGGGTATATACACACAAGTCTCATCCTACCACAAAGATACATGTTTATTGCAGCTCTCTTCACAATAGCAAAGAGTTGGAACCAAACCAAATGACCCTCAACAGAGGAATGGATCACAAAAATGTGGTACATCTACACAATGGAGTACTATTAAGTGGTAAAGAAACATGTCATCATGAACTTTGCAGGTAAATGGGTGGAGCTCAATACATTATGCTAAGTGAAGTAACAGCCCCAGAAAAACAAATGGCAGTTTCCCTCATTTGTGGATGCTAACACCTAATCCCCAAATGAAAGCCAAGCTGAATAACATTATTGTTATATTTCTGTTTATCTTAAAGCAACTATGTGTTGTAATTTACATCTCTCAATGGGCCAGAATCGACCCACCACTTATTTTCAGACTCTGTAATTACTGTATATGGATGGAGAGTATGTATCTATATTTTTTTTTAATTTTTTTTTTTTTTATTTTTTTTTATTTTTGTATGTGTATGAATGTATTGTCTGCATGCAGGTCTGTGCACCCGTGTTGTGCAATGCCGCGGAGGTCAGAAGAGGGTCTCGGATTCCCCTGGAACTGGAGTTCTCCTGGAATTGGAGTTACAGACGGTCTTAGCCGCCATGTGGTGCTGGGATCGAACCCGGGTTCTTCTGCAAGAAGCGTCGTTGCTCTTACCCGCTAGGCTATCTCTCCAGCCCCATGTATCTATATTTTAAACTAATACAAAAATTAATGGAGGAAAATGTGACTTCCTAAACGCCTAAAAAAAAGCCTAAGAGAAAGATGCAGGAGTTATGGCAGATGCATAACTTGGGTCAGCATGTGGGAAGTGAGTGAAAAGGGAATATCCCTAAACTGAATTGAAAAATGTTGTCTGAATACACAAAACATCAATAAAAGCATCACAAAAAATAAATTTTATGTATATAATCTTTAACTTTTGTTTATTACAGTCCCTACATACATCACTTTAAAGTTATAATCTTAAAATGGGTTTTTTACAGATCCATTTGGGGTATTGATGAATTATAACCAGTAGATGACAGTATATACCCAGTAAAACTCTGACTTATTATATTTGTAAATTTTTACTTACCTTTAATATTAATTTATTACTATTATTTATATCTATATTAACAGACCCATGTTAGGGAGAAAAAGGGTTGATTACTCCTTAGAATTAGTGTTTACTGATTTAGAAATAAGTTTCTCTGGGCAGTGGCAGTAAAAATCATAACAAGTTAATCTTAAAACCAAAACCTTAGAGTATTTTTAACTGAGTATTTAATAACCAATAGTTACTAAAGAGCACTTTAATAGAGTTAGAGTTTTTTTGTCAGACTGGGCTGGTCTGAAAAGCTCCATACAAATCTGCCTTGTTTTTGTTATGTGTTATTTTTAGATTGATTGATTTAAAGTTCCCGGACAGCCCAGGCTTCAGGGAGACCTCTCTCTCACTCAAAAAAAAAAAAAAAAAAAAAAAAAAAAAAAAAAACAGAAAATAATAATAATGAAATTAAATAAAAGGCAGTTAAAGACAAACATGATTTAGGATTACTTGTTATTTAAGATGCCATGTTTTCAGCTCAGCATTAGGTCACAAGCCACATGGTCTGGAAACCTGTGAACAGAGTCTTTCCAGTAATATTTTTCTTTTTCTTTTTTTTTTCATTTCTCTCTCTCTTTTTTTGTTCTTTTTGAGACAGTCTCCCTTTCTTCCCAACTATCCTGGAGCTTACTATGTAGACCAGGCTGGCCTTGAATTTAGAGATCTGCCTGCCTCTCCCTCCAGAGTGCTGGGATTAAAGGCATGTGCCACCACGCCCAGCATAATATTTTTTCTTTTTAAATGGATTAAGTAGAGCCAAAATGTGAAATCACATTTGAAAGAAATTTCCTAGGAATTTTTAAATTAATTAATAGTGCACATTTTTACTTAAAGATGTCTCAGAGTACCCATGTATTAGATTTCAAATTTTAGTATTTTAACCAAACATGCTTGAGACAGAATTTACCTTAATAGATTTTGAATAGCCATATTATTAAAAATCATCTCGAGGTGAAAATCTATAGGAACAGTACAATTAAAAACCAATTTTAAATAAGCAAAATAAGAAAAGTACAATAAGGTTCAAAGGTAGTTATTTTGAACACATGATCTCTATGTATTTTTAGGAAGCCTGTTTGAGAAAGAACACATTTAATTAAATCCTTGGAAGCTTTGAAGTTTCATGGAGTGGCTCAAGTTTTTTAAAAAAAGAAGTTAACACTGCTGTGACAGGCTCAGGGCATGCCAGGAGTTGTAGCTTTTGGTGCCCGAAGGTGTGGCTGGGTAGAGATGGGCAGCTCTGCCAACACTTGTTCTCATGTCTCTGGCAGCATTTTATTTATTTTTATTTATTTTTAAAATTTATTTTTGTATGTGTATGAATGTACTGTCTGCATGTTGGTTTGTGCACCCATGTTGTGCAATGCCACAGAGGTCAGAAGAGGGTGTTGGATTCCCCTTGAACTGGAGTTAAAGATGGTTCTCAGCCGACATGTGGGTGCTGGGGATCAAACGCAGGTTCTCTGCAAGAGCAGTCAGCACTCTTAACTGCTAGGCCATCTCTCCAGCCCCAGCATTTTATTTTTATCTCCTAGTCTTAAGTTTGTCTTTCAAACGCTTAGCCATTTTTACTTTTATTTATTGTTACTGAAGGGCAGGTGGCTATGTTCCATTGCACCTCACCGTATGACTTTTTACTTTTAGTTACTTTTGTGGGCCCTGCATGACCACTTTGGGCTTGCTCAGACACCACATGCTGGTGGGTCCCAGGGATTTAGCCATCTGGCTGCAGGTCCATGAACACCTCTTTCCTGCCATGCCCCCTGTGCCCTGCAGTTTTTGAACTTCCCAGTCCCATGCTCCAGACTTGGCCGGTCAGTGTCCCATCCAGCCACATGGCCGCTTACTGGCTCTGTCTTGCCCAAGCCAGAATTTTCAGACTGGTGCCCTGCCATGGCTGGGCATGGCCTCAGTTCTCTTGGTCTAAGAGTCTAGCTGGTGTGTGTGTGTGTGTGGGGGGGGTTACTTATGATGGAAATGGGAAGAAATGCTAGTGAATAAAATGAACTTAAAGGTAAAATTTTCTTGCCAATGCCTGAGGCAGAAATCTAATTAGCTTAATGGGTCCCTTTCATTGGCAGGAACCAAAGATAAAGGTTAGAAAAAAGAGATTGTGTAACCCTCAAGAAAACTTGGAGGGTCAGGGGGCACATTTGCCCATTACCTCAGTCCCCTTCTGGATGGGGAGGGCTTACCTTTCATTCTCTGAGTCCTCCAAAAATATTTGTAAAAGAATGTCTCACTTGAGAGAGACATGTGGCAAAACTGCCTGTTACACTACACCCAGGAAGGGGTGAGCTCACCATTTTTTTCTTTTTGTCCTCCAAAAGGCCTTAGCGCCATATTCTGGCCAGTTGTTGCTGTTTCCTCCTCTCTGTTCCCACACTCTGGCAGGATCCAGGAGGGGGAGGGGTGATCCTGAGATGGGTCAGTGAAAAAACTAACCCAGGAGAGATTCTGAGGGAACAGATCAGTTTTATTGGCAAAACTCAGTCCCCTTTATAACAAAACTACTGTGCTCTGGTGTGGAAATGTGGGTCAGGTGGCATGCGGGAGAGCCAGGGAGGTACCAGCCATTATGGATCCTACCAGAGGCAACGAAACTCCCAGGTGTGTATTGGTAGGTAGGAAGTGTGACATTTTATCTGCCTAGTACTTCAAAGGAAAGCCTTAGGGTATGGGAACTCATATGGTGAGCAGGAAACCCGCACATCCTGGCTCCAAAGAAGCTGTCAGGACAGTGAGCAATGATCCCCATAGTTCTTGAGCCAGGCCAAGTCTCATCCTGACAGTGCACCAAACCATAATTAGGGAGGAAGGGGTTCCAAAAGAATGGAAACTAACTGAAGGGCCTTTGTTCCAGGTGTAGGAAGAAATGTGGTACCTAAGACAACTATGGTTTGGAGAGACTTAGATGGGGAACAGGGAACCCTTAAGACCTTAATTATGCCTGGCCTGACTCATAACTTGTTAGGCAGGGCATACTGAGCCTTCAATTAGTCCCTGAAACACCCCTGTCTTCATAATTTAAAAGAAACAATAGGGAAAATTTTGTATGCTTCAAGATCTCTGGGCTATTAACACTACAATGAAAGAGACTAGTGTTATCTAGCCTCAGATGTCAATAATTAAACTCTCTGAGACATTTCCCCTCAAGTAGCCCCAAAAGGCTTTGGGGGCTATTAACTGGCTGTGTCCATGGCTTCATATCTGCTTGGGCAGATGCATCTGTTGTATGACTGCCTGAAGGGCTCTGCAGAGGCTTCTTTGCTGTGCAGTGTAACCTGAGATGTGTGCATTGTCCTTCAAAGAATCAATGCTGGTCTGCAGCAGGCCTTCACTGTTAGATTTGACTCCTCTCTACCTTTAATGTGGATGATTCTTCCTCCAGATGATAATCTCCAGGGACAAGGCATTGTTAAAAGAATACACAAAACTTTAAAAGAGCAATTACAAAAGCAGAAGGGGGAGGCTTATACATCCTGCCCCCATGATGCAGTGTGCAGAACACTCTTTATGACAAACTTTCTGTCAGTTATGAATAACTGATATTCACATGATAACACCAGTCCACAAGGATTGGAGCCCTTTAACAAGGCATAATGAGGCACCACTGGTACTCTGGCAAGATCCAATGTTGGGACAAAGGAAGGGTCCATACCACTTGTTAAAAATGGGGGGAGGGTTTGCTTGTGTCTTCTGGTTCCCAGAAAGAAATGTTTGTCCTTGGACTGCAAGAGATGTACCTGGAACCACTGCCAGAGAACCTAGACCATCTGAGCTTCCAGGAAGAGAAGAAGAAATCCAGGAGAATGCCACTCCACCAGAGGGTGATATGGGGGGACCTCGAGGCACTAGAGTCATCGAAGCAGAGCCTGTGGCCTCCAGGGAAGATGCCAGACGTGCACAACCCACAGTTTCTGGTGGTATCCTCTTGGGCTAGTACCCTGACTTTGATTTTGGCAACGATTCTACCCTTAATCCAACCATGGGCCCTCCCTTTAAAATTGAAACAGCACTTAACAATCAATTTGAACTAAAGAGAGCCAGAAAAGTTTTACTTCATTCCAATCAAACTGTTAACTCCTCTGTGAGAGGAATTAATTATTATAATGGCACTTCATCATGGTTGCCTAAGGTTTCCCTTTGTGTTCCTACTAACTAATTCCTCACCTGAATGGTGGAATAAGGAAATTACCTGGTCATATTTGTAATTGCATTACAACCCACAATGCTACTGACTTTGTTTATATCCTTAGGACTCTGGCAGTTGGGTGGTTGCTGGCGAATCTTACCATATCTTGGGAAGAGCAGACAAAGTTGGAGTATGTGATCATCCTTCATCATCATAACAAAAGAGTCACAGAGGCCATAATTCTTGGCTCCAAGAGCAGTTGCCACCCTACAAATGGCAGACACATGCTTCAACAGGAAAATGTTCCACAGCAAAAACTGACTGACCTATTATTTGATCAGAATGTTTGTATACGTAAAACTCTCCAACTAGACTTGGGTCTCATGGGTTGTACAAGAATTGGACAAAGATGCTTGCTAATTGAGTTCACATGGACATTGCTTATTTCTTTTCCAAATAATCATAGCCATTTGTGCCAGACAAAGGAAACTGAATACCACTACTATCATCTCACTCTCTGAGATTATGAAGGCAAAAACAGAAGAGGGAGATATGGGACAGCAGTACTGGATTCAGGCATACATTGCACATGTATGGGCACAATGTGCTTAGCACACTAAGCAATGCTATAGTACAGGGCATACACCCTGGCACATGATGCTAGCACATGCTTGGTACCATGAGCTGACTTGTTTGTCTGCATGTCCTTTTCTGGATATGTCCCATCAGCTGAGATGACATGTGATGGTGTGGAGGTCTAAATTGGCCAATGGGATGTGATGTCATGCCATATAGGGGATGCTCATCTCAGACCTATATAAGCTGATTGGTGCACAGAATAAACAGATTTGCACCCTCTAACACGGTTCCCAAGATGTTACTGGGGTAACCCCGTGCCATACCCTCTTTAGCTTGTTCAACTGTGGGGTCAGTGGCCCTGCAATATAGATAATAGTGGACATCTATGCAGAGATTCTAATTTGATAATGTTCTTAAATGGGGAGGTTTCTTTTACCGATGTAAGGAGCACAATAACGTTAGTAAACGTGTGGATTTGAAATGCTGTAACTTTAGAGAATAGGAAAGTTAATTTGGCTTAGTCAGAAACTGCACTAACCAAAGGTTGTTCAGATATCCAGCCAAGAGCACAGCATGGGCCGTGGACTCAACATGGAAAGGGGCCCCAGGAGAGCCCAAAGCTGATAGTGCATTGCTGATTAGGTAGCCAAAGAAGGTCCAGAAGCCAGTCTCTGCCTGCCCAGGACCTGCACATGAACTCAGATAGCAGATAACCACCTGGCCATGAATGGGGACAACCCCCTCCCAAAGCATAAGCCCAAACATAACATCTTGGACCAAGTTCACTCCTCCTGCCAGCTAACAGCTTCTTAAGCTGGCAAGTGGAGAATAACTTTGCTTTCATGCCCCCTTGGGAGACCTGCAGTGAGTTGCCACAGTGAACCTCTCAGTTTAGAACAACCAGGCATTCTGCCCCTGTGATATGGGTTTGCCTGAAATGCATGTTGACCTTTCTGGCCACTGATGTTCAGAAGAAAATGGGAAGGGGGAAGAGAGAGAGAGAGAGAGAGAGAGAGAGAGAGAGAGAGAGAGATTAGGGAAGGGAAAACAGTGTCTTTGGACAAAGTCAGATCCATGGTGGAGCAGAGCCTATACTGGTCTGATCAGAGTCCTTCAGCCATGCCAAACCTGAGGCAACCAGAGTCTCAACCCTCAACCGAGTTCATGGCACCAGCTCTTAGGTTCATTTTGAGGGGAGACTCTGTGCAGAGAGGAGAAATGTCATTATTCTGATGAAAAGGAAATCGGGCTTATTTCAGGCAAGACAGCTTTCTTGCCTGTGTCAGGATTAGGGTGACCATCATTAGACTGTCCCCAAAATTGCAGTTTAATACCTAGGTACACAAGGAAGTGAGTTTATAAGGAGGTGGGCCGAGGAGATGAGGGACTCTGGCATATGTGGATCTGTGGTTGGCATCAGTAGAAGCATCTCAAGATAACCTCATTGCAGCAACTTTCTCAGAATATCTACTTCAGTTGGCTTCATGGAAAACCCCTGACTTAGGTAGGCTTACAAACATTACATAATACTTGATAAGTTCTCTGATAACTTATTATATATGTGTCAGTTCCAGACAAACAAAGAATATCAGGAATATAACTGTGGTGGAGAAATTGGGTTGATTATTTTTTAAATGACCCAGAATACACATGAGAACCTTGTGGTATGACTGAGTAAAAGGATTTAAATTTGTAATGAAGTTTAGATTTTGACTAAGAAAGCTTAGAGTCTCTAAGGGGGGTTGAGAATAATTCTAGATCTGATGCTGTTAGTAAGCCAGGGCCATTTCATGATTGTCACAAATTATCTATGTAACGGTAGTAGGATAAAGATGGGTTAAATTTTAATAGGCAAAGATACAACAGTCACTCATACAACCTACTGGCAAGTACTATTCAACCTTATAATAACAGAGGCCTATGTGATTTTAATTTCTGAACAGTAGACTTCTGGTGTGTCCAGAAGCATGTTCCACTTATCCCCCTGCCACACACAATTCCATATCTAGTCCATAGTTATTACATCAGTTTCTCAGAACATTCCTCACCAGGTGATTGATTCATACATCCATTGGAGCCTGAAAACCAGCTTATTAAATACCAAAAAATGATCAATTATGTGTGGAATGCTTGCCTATTTGTGATAAATATCCTTAGTAATTATCTTCTGATGTTTTAATTATTCACTTATAATTCCAAACTATAATGAGGCTCTTATTTATACATGATTATTTGTTAAATATTCTTTGGGAAATGCTGAACTATGGGTCTGTTTCATGAGAAACCATATAGGAATGCATTTCTGAAGGGATTTAAAGAAGGCTCTGAAGTATATTTTTCATCATTTCATTCTTCTGTTGACTGGTTATTTGCAAAACTCAAGACAGTAAACTACGTTAGGACCAAGCACCAATTTCTGCTTAGGATATGATTGTGTGTTGCATAATGTCTGTACATCATCTTCCTTTTGATAAGCTTTACCCTTGTGCCCACGTGCTTCAAACAGGAAAGCCCATAAGCTTTGCATCCTCACTCTAATGAGCATGCCTTTTAAACACTAAGCTAAAGGTATTTTCCTTGGCCACATATCACAATATGAAGGAAGGTAGATCCTAAAGGAGAATGCGTGTGCCTTCATTAGCAATGACAGCACACTTGCCTTAGGTTGTTTTTCATTGCAGTACTATTAACACACCTAATAAAGAGATCTATTTAAACAAGTTGCAGTATCTTATCTACAATATAGCATAATTATTAACACTCTAAATTACTGCTTGAAATCCTGAAAATAGTTTTTGCTGAAGCAGTTACAATTTAAGTGTCTTTTATGTAGTATATTTAAAGAAATTTTTAGAAAAAGTTCATAAAAACACAACGTAAGTCAGTATCAATTAAGAAAAGAAGGATATATAAATAGAAGGACTATGTTTTCCTCATGGTTTGCTGTAATAAGTACTTCTATGAAGAAGTATGTTTGATAAGATTTCAGAAGAGTGGTAGTGAATCATCACCATATTATTGGTGTTTTACAAACTATTCTGAGGCAGTACTTTCCAATTTGCTCTGCAAATAAGTACTTTTAAAATCTGTTCTTTCAGTTTTTGAAGATCATTGCTCACATTTCTCACAGATGGATAATTTTAATAGAATAATGTTCAATATATATAAAAAGAAACAGAAACTCAAATCTCATCCTTAAATTATTGTTAAATACTACAAGCATGAAATTGTTCTGTCCTAGTGCTTTTCTAAGGGTTAGTCCAAATTTATGTGCTTAAATTTGAACTACTAAAAACTAAGGTAAATCTCCATTCCTGAGATCATATTTATCATTTAATCTTTTATGTTTATAAAATTATATTTAATTATAGTAATAAGGAAGATATTTTTCCACTTTTTAAATATAAATGAAATGAAAAAATAAATTTAGGAATTTAACGGAACTAAAAGAAAATACAAATTTTTATACATGGAGCAGGAGAGGCTAATGGAAAGGAATCAATGATTTATTTTGTTTGATCTGTCTATTCAGAAACGTAAACAATGGAAGTTGGTACTATTTGTGATTTTCAAAAATGTTGTTAAGAATGAATGAATCCAGCAATGGTGACAACACGCACAAGTCCCACCTAAGCTAAACCCAAATAAAAATCACAGAATACATGTGGAGACGTAAGAAACCTGAACATTGTTTGAGTATTATAACTGATGGCTGCTGGGAGGGGGAAAGTCAGTCTTATTTGGTTGCCTCTCTTTCCTAAACATCCTTGTGCCTACTATCTCTTCTCTGGTAGGACTACCATGAACTCCCAGTTTGGGCAGATTTCCCAGACCTGCCTTGGTAAGTCTCCCCCCCATCCCTGAACTCCAGCATCATCATCCCGACTCTTTTAGGATAATTCCTTGCTACTGGGGGATTTTCAAGGCCTGTTTTTCATTCAGGCCTTCTTGTGTTACCAGGATTCTTGCTCCCCAAGACCTATGAGCAACTGTCAAAGCATTCCTTTACAAAATATACAGCCCACTCTTTTGCTCCAGGTACCCCATGTCTCAACCCTGGAATTTGAACTCAAAAATTGCACCGATTATTAGAATAACTGAAAACACTTCTTATACCCTATTTGAACATAAATGTAAAGAGGTCACCAAACTAAACACCACTGCACTATTAAGCTAAGACATAACCCAAGACAATGAGG
This sequence comes from Rhizomys pruinosus, assembly GCA_009823505.1. Classification (NCBI taxonomy): domain Eukaryota; kingdom Metazoa; phylum Chordata; class Mammalia; order Rodentia; family Spalacidae; genus Rhizomys; species Rhizomys pruinosus. The sequence continues at coordinate 698,371 of VZQC01002514.1, forward strand.
AAAAAAGAAAGATACAAATTATTACTCCTAAAGGCAAGAACACCTACCCATTCCTACATACAATACCAACAACACAAGACACAAATCCAGATGCTTGGATCTCATTGAAAACCACAAGGAATATGAATAATGATAGTAGGCATATGATAATATGCCTACTACAGAAATTAGCGCCCTAATCTTAACATTTATTGAGAATGGCAGCCTAGTAGATACACAAGAGCATTATTACAAAAGACCAATTTAATATATGTTCAAGGAACAAAAATGGATATAAATAAAATACTAAGTGCTAGAGAGATTGCTTGGCGGTTAAGACCACTTACTGTTTTTGCAGAGGACAGTAGTTCAATTCCTAGCACTCACATGATTGCTGACAATTATTCATGACTCCAGTTCCAGGGTAATCTGACACCCCTTTCTGACCTCAACATGCAGTACATAACATAGGTCCACTCATATACATGCAGACAAGACATTCCAACATGTAAAATAAAAAATAACTAAATAACATTAAGAAACAAAATCACATGTTGACTCCACACAGTTTTAGTGGGTTCCTTCAATACCCTATTGTCAACAACAGAAAGATTGACCAGACAAAAAATAAATACTGATGTTAAAAGACATCATAAATCAAATGGACCTAACAGGTATTTACAGAACCCTCCACTCCAATATCAAAGACTGTATTTATTTCTCAGCAGTCCATGGAATTTTCTCCAAAACCTATCCCATATTAGGAAACAAACCAAGACTCCATAAATATAGATAGTTTATATATCATCTTGTAGTTGATTTAACCACTAAGAAATAGAGCCCTATAACAACAAAATAAGAAAGGAAAAAAAAGGTACACAAACTTGTGGAAGCTATGTAACAAACAAGTTAATGAAATTTGGATCAAGGAAAAATAAAGAAGATAATTACAAAAATTCCTAGAACTGAATGAAAATGAAAACACAAATACCCAAACATATGGAATACAATGAAGGTAGACTTAAGAGGAAAATTTATATCTTTAAGTGCCTACACAAGAAGATTAGAAACTTTTCACAAAAACAGACCAATGATGCACTTGAAAACCTTGGCAAAACAAGAACAAACATCACCTAAAAAGAATGCTCAGGAAGAAATAAATATAACGAAGGGCGAAACTAAAAAATTAGAAACAAGTAAAACAATACAATGAATCAATGAAATGAAAATTTGATCCTTTGAAAAGATAATAAAATTTGACAAAACTTTATCCAAATTAACCAAAAGAAAGAGAAACTCGGGGGCTGGAGAGATAGCCTAGCGGTTAAGAGCACCGACGCTCTTGCAGAGGACCCGGGTTCGATCCCCAGCACCCACATGGCGGCTAAGAACCGTCTGTAACTCCAATTCCAGGAGAACTCCAGTTCCAGGGGAATCCGAGACCCTCTTCTGACCTCCGCGGCATTGCACGACACGGGTGCACAGACCTGCATGCAGACAGTACATTCATACACATAAAAAAAAAAAAAAAAAAGAGAAACTCAAGTTGACAATCTCAGAGATGAAAAGGGAATCATTACAAGAGAATCTGAGGAAATTAAGAAATCTCTAAGGATATGTATTTTATATACATATTCCAATAAACAAAAAATCTAAAAGGTATATATGAATTTCTGTACATAGTCTGTGGGAAGATCCAGTTTGAATGAGGGGCTAGTTTTCAGATAGCATCCCTCTGCACATAACATGGAAGTCTTGAAGTCCCCCTGACCCCGCCCCATGAGGGAGCAACTTGAGGCCCAGGCACCTGACTCTAGGCAGGGCAGCAGCATACAAGGGCATGAGACTGGGGTCTGGGATTGGCCGAGTTGTGACATCATTCTACCTATAGAAGGGTCCACAACATGCAATTAAGTGAATGCACCATCGGCCTCACAGGAATTCCCAGATCCATTATTTTGGGGCATATACAGTCAGCAGCAGGCATGAATTTTGAGGGTCAGGGGAGAGTGGGTTAGACGGGGATCATCCAGATCACTAACCTGGTTTGCTGGTAGTGAATTGTCAGAAAGGGGTTTTCCAGACCACCAGCCTGTGAAGTGATAAGATCGTTCTTGCTAGTGGTGTTCTGGTTGGAAGGAGACCTTCCAGGTTGTCAGTCTGTGGAGTGGTAAAGAGTGTTTTACCAGTGGAAGACAATGAAGAAAGGTGTATAAGGGTCATCTGAAATTCCTGCCCAGGAGCTGTTTAGCTGCCTGGTAGGTGGATTGTGTTTTGTAGGTGGGGGAGGATGAAGGAAGCTGTCCAAGTATCAGCCTGGAGGTTCCTGGCCTGAGTGTCTTAAATTCAGGTGGACAGGACCAGGAGATCATATACTACAATAGTCCACCTATGTTGGCTTCCTCCATGTGATGAGGTTCCTGCCTCCCAGGTCACCAGCCTCATGGCCCTAGGTATGGCAGTTGTGCCTGGCTGTGGCACCACTGGACGGGGCTGTAAGGAAGGAAGCAGGTGGGAGCAGATGACAGTCCCAGGGATGGTGACTGAACACTCAGATAGTCGGGCGTTGTGGATCTTTGTGAGTTCAAGGCCAGTCTGGTCTACAGAGTGAGTTCCAGGACAGCTGGGGCTACAGGGAGACCCTGTCTCGAAAAGACAAAAAAGAAAGAAAGAAAGAAAGAAAGAAAGAAAGAAAGAAAGAAAGAAAGAAAGAAAGAAAGAAAGAAAGATCCAGGAGTTGTGTCAGTGAGCAAAACTCATTTATTGCAGGGGATTTAAACACTTATGTAGAGTTTTGGTGAGCTATTTGACCAGGAGGTGGGTGGGATGAAGGGAAGCATAAATTTGTTCTGCAACAGCTAAGTTTTATGTTGGGAATACCATAGCGCCCCCCCCATAAGCTTATGATTTGTGCCACTTGCCTCCAGAGGACAGGGAGGACATGCCTCAGGAGATGCTTAGAAATACTACACTTCAAGCTACACTCCCTTATGGCATTAGCAACAGGTGCCAGATGTCCAATATGATGAGTGGGAGTGGCTCCTATGTACTACAGCCCTTCTAGTTTTTTGGGGTAAGGAGCCAGCCCTCTTATACTCAGCCATAATGGGTTTATCTGGCTTCACAACTACCCCTTTGTGTTTTTAAAATGGGGAAGCGTCACTATATTTTTTAAGCTAGGGTTCAGGGAGGGTCCAGTACCGAACCAGGGTGCTATGGTTCACTATCTTAGTGAGGTTAATTTTGTTTTTAATGAACTGGATCACACAGGGAGCAATCACTAAGAACATTACTAAGGTGACAAGGGGTCCTGTGAAATGGAGCATCCAGGTAGTTAAGGGGTTGGAGAACCAGGAGACAGATGACTGGGAAGAATATGGGACCTGAAGGAAGTTCTGTTCAGATATAAAAGCAATATTCCTCCCCCCCAAAACATACAGGTTCCATTAATATGTATTTGTATACAGTTTTATACAGATGGTGAATTTAGTTGTACCCCAAATTCTCAAGTCTGGCTGGAAAGGGCTGTGTATATAATTATGTTGATTAAATAAAGTCTAGCTTGTATTTGCTGTGATCTCACAACTACCCCATCTCCTTAATCTTTATCCTCTGACATACCCCCTTCTTCTGAGAGTAGTGCCTAGTCTTTGGGAACAAAATGCCAAGAGTGGGTGAGAAGTAGAACAGTCCATCTTTTCCTTGAAGTGATACCTCGAACTTTCAGGTCTGTCCCAGCTTTCCTTCCAAAGGGTTGGCAGTTTATCCAGGGCTTTTTTTTTTTAATTCTACTAATAGAACATAAATAGTAAAAATGTAGAGGCACTTTAAGCAAACGTTATTATAATACGTTATATTATGGGGACAGGCGTAGATTTTTATAAATATCTTCATCCACGACATTAGAGTGTCTTCTCTATACATGTCTTTTGTGGAGCAACATAGTTTATTATAAACACATTTTAGTATATAAACAGAGGAAGCTAATTAAAGTCCTTTTTTAAAGAATAGAATATCTCAGCCCTTTGATATCAAATCGAAAAAGTAAAATAATGCACCAAAGCAAGAAAGAGAGGCATTAGTTTAGCAAAAATTTTATAGTACCTGTAGTTATTTTTCTTTAGAGGCTCATTTGGCATTTCCCCCCTCCCCGTGGCCCTTTTTATGTGTCTCTAGCCTTGATAGACTCATTGGGCCTGAATATTGGCTGTGGTTAAAACACCTGGTTTTTCTTTATTGATACTTGTTGGCTGCTGGGGAGGCTCCAGCAAGGCAAAACTGTTAAGACTTTTTTAACATTGTTGGTTTATACCCATTTTTTTGAACAGTTCTTACTTTTAGTATACTTTTTGTGAACTGTTTTCCAGGTTCCAAAGCACTTTTGGAGGCTTTTAATATTGTACCTAGCTTTGACACATTTTAATTAATGTTTTGAGGAATAAAGAAGATCCTTCCAAGAGATCTCATGTCTATTACTCAAAGGAAGAAGTTACACATATCTGATAAGGGTCACTGCCATAATAATTGACTCCTAACCCAGAGAGATACAGCAGGAGGACCTAGGTATCACCCTGTGTGTAGGTTCCCTGCAAAGAGTTTTTTTCTTCTCAGATTTCTTCAATTTTTTGATGTCTAGATGGACCAATCCCTTTTTTCATAGTTAGTAAAGGATTATGGTTGTTGTTTTTTAATTTAAAATTGAAAAATTGGCAAAAGGTTTAGAGTGTTCTCTATTTAACTGTATCCTGGAGGAAGCCATATTAATCTATCCCTTTTTTTCTCAATATTTTTTTATTTGACTTTTTTTTGAAAATTTTTATTGATGTTTTGTGTATTTCATACATCATTTCTCAATTCAGTTCAGGCATATTCCCCTTTCCGTTCCCCCCACCCCACCCCACCCCACACCAGACCATGCAGTCTGCCATAACTGTCCTGTATCTTTCTCTCAGTCTTTTTTTATGCTTAGGAATTCATTTTCCTCCATTAATTTTAAATTACTCTAAAATACGGATACATAGGCTTCACCCCTATACAGTAATTACAGAGTATGAGAATAATTGGTGGGTGGATTCTAGGGCCCATTGAGAGATTCACATTATACCAACATAGTTGCCTTCAGATAGACAAAAATATACCAATAATGTCATTCAGCTTGCCTTTGGTCTGGAGCATTTGTTACTAGCATCCACAAATGAGGGAAACCATTCTCCATTTATCTTTTATGGACTGTGTCACTTCACTCAGCCTAATGGCTTCGAGCTCAATCCATTTATCTGCAAATTTCATAATGCCACCTTTCTTTACTGCTGAGTAGTACTCCGTTGTGTAGATGTACCACATTTTTGTCATCCACTCGTCTATTGAGGGGCATTTGGGTTGGTTTCAGCTCTTCGCTATTGTGAAGAGAGCTGCAATAAACATGGATGTGCATGTATATTTGCTGTAGGATGAGTCTTTGGGGTATATACTCAGGAATGGTATGACTGGGTCAGGTGGTAGGCTCATTCAGAGTCTTTTAAGGGTTCTCCACACTACTTTCCACAGTGGTTGTACAAGTTTGCATTCCCACCAGCAGTGGATGAGTGTTCCCTTTTCTCCACAGCCTCTCCAATATCTGTTGTCTTTTGATTGTTGAACTTAGCTAGTCGTATTGGAGAGACATGTTATCTGAGAGTGGTTTTAATTTGCATTTCCTTAATTATTAATGATGTTGAACAATTTTTAAGATGTTTCTTAGCCATCTTAACTTCCTTACTGGTGAAGTCTCTGTTCAGTTCTTTACTCCATCTTTTGAGTAAGTCATTTGTCTTTTTACTTCTTTGTTTTTTGAGTAGTTTATATATTCTTGATGTCAATGCTCTGTCAGATGTATCACTGTTAAAGATTTCCTCCCACTCTGTGGGTTTCCTCTTCACCTCATTGATTGTTTCTTTCGCTGTACAGAAGCTTTTGAGTTTTATGAGGTCCCATTTGTCGATCGTTGACCTTATTTCCTCTGCAGCTGCTGTCTGATTTAGAAAGTCTTTTCCTACACCTATGTCTTGTAGATTGTTGCCAACTTTTTCTTCTATCACCTTCAGGGGTTTGGCCTTCTCACTGAGATCTTTGATCCACTTGGAGTTGATTTTTGAACAAGGTGAGAGGTAGCAGTTTAATTTTGTTCTTCTACAAATGGTGATCCAATTTTGCCAGCACCATTTGCTGAAGATGCTATCCTTCCTCCACTGAGGAATTTTGCCCCTTTTTCAAATATGAGGTGGCTGAAGTTGTATGAGCTCAAGAGGTTTTAATTACATCTTAAATTTCCTCAAATATTATGGGTCTGTTTAAATTGTCAGTCTTTTCTTGGTTGAGCTTTGTTGGTTCCCAGGATTTCAGATATTCAATCATTTCTCTTAGGTTTTGAAATTTAATGGAGTATAGATTTTTGAAGTATTCCCATATGATTGACTGGATCTTTTCTTTGTCTGTTGTGATGTTTCCCCTTTCATCACAAATACTATTGATTTGGAGTTGCTCTATCTTTTTTTTTTGGGGGGGGGGGTAACTGAGCTAGAGGTCTCTCTATTTTGTTTATTTTTTCAAAGAACCAGCTTTTGGATTCGTTGATTTTATGTATTGTTATCTTTGTTTCTATTTCATTGATTTCTGCTCTGATTTTTGTTATTTCTTCCTGTCTGTTAAGTTTGGGGTTCATTCGTTGTTGTCTCTCAAGTGATTTTAGCTCAGTGTTAGATCATTTACTTGTTCCCTTTCTGTTTATTTGATGTGGATACTTAGGGCTATAAAATTCCCTCTCAAGACTGCTTTTAAAGTATTCCATAGGTTTTTTTGTGTTGTATTGTCTTTTTCATTCAGTTCCATGAATACTTTTATTTCATTCTTTATTTCTTCCCTGACCCATTCATTGTTTAGGATTGTATTGTTTAGTCTCCATGTGTTCTTGTAGCTAATTGGACTTATTCTGGTGCTCATATTTACCTTTATTGCACTGTGGTCTGATAGAATGCATGGACAAATTTCTATCCTTTTGTATTTGTTGAGGTTCCTTTTGTGCCCCAGTATGTGGTCATTTTTGGAGAATGTTCCATGAGGTGCTGAGTAGAAAGTATATTCTCTGGTATTTGGGTGTTATATTCTGTAGATGTTTGTGAGTTGCATTTGGTGTATTGTATTGTTCAGCTTTGATGTCTCTCTGTTTATTTTTTGTCCTGTTGATCTATCCAAGGGGCTCAGTGGGGTGTTTAAGTCTCTCACAATTAGTGTGTTAAGATTAATCTGTGTCTTGAGGCCCTGCAGAGTTGTGTTTATAAAGTTAGGAGCACTAGAGTTTGGTGCATAGACATTTAGGATTGTGAAGTCTTCATGGTTCATTGTTCCTTTGACAAGGATGTAATGGCCCTCTTTGCCTCTTCTGATTAATTTTATTTTGAAATCTATTTTTGTCTGATATTAGAATAGCCACTCCTGCTTGTTGCTCAGTACCATTTGCTTGGAATATTTTTTTCCATCCTTTCACTCTAAGGTGGTGTCTGTCCTTGAGAGTGAGATGGGATTCTTGTAGACAGCATATGGAAGGGTTCAGTTTCCTAATCCATTCTCCCAATCCATGCCTTTTGATTGGAGAGTTTAAACCATTAGTATTTAATGTTAATATTGAGAGATGTGTGTTGTTTCCTTTTACCTTATTTTTTGTTTGCATTCTTGGTCTAGGTTTATATGCACTCTGTTATTATTTTGTTTCTTTCTCTCTTTAATTGCTTAGGGATAGTTGCTTCTTTCCTCTGTTCTTTGGATTGCTTCGAAGATTTTCTGAAGTGTTGGTTTCTTAGACATGTATTCTTTCATGTTGTTTATGTTGTGAAAGATTTTTCTTTCTCTTTCGAATATAATTGACATTTTTGCTGGATATTTTAGTCTGGGTTGACATCTAAAGTCGTTTAGCACAGGGAATACTTTGGTCCACGTTCTTCTAGCTTTCATCGTTTGGGCTGAGAAATCCGCTGTGATTCTGATGGGTTTCCCCTTATATGTAACTTGTTGTTTTTCTCTTGTGGCTTTCAGTATTTTGTCTTTGTTTTGAGTATCTAATGTTTTAACAATGATATGGCGTGGGGAGGTTCTTTTCTGGTCCTGTCTATTTGGTGTTCTACCTGCCTCTTGTATTTGTATGGGATTGTCTTTTTTCAGTTTTGGGAAATTTTCTTCTATTATCCTGTTGAAGATCTGGTCAATAGTGTTGTCTTGGGACTCTTCTCCCTCCTCTATCCCTATGATGCAGAGGTTTGGTCTTTTCATAGTGTCCCACATTTCCTGGTTGTTCCACTCTTGTGTTTTTTTTTTTTTTTTTAATTTTTCATAATCTTTACTTGAGCTTTCTAGTTGCTCTGTATTATCCTACAGGTCTGATATTATTTTTTCTGCTTCTTCCATTCTGCTTCTGAGGCTTTTTCCCATCCTTTCCTGGTGGTTATATGAATGTTCAATATCCTTTTTCATTTCATCCTGTGATTTCTTTATATTTTCCATTTCCCTCTGGAGCCTTTCTTTCTCATCTTATAGTTCCTTGGTTTGTTGGTCATTTTCTTTCTTCATTTCGGCCTGGGATCTTTTCAGTGTTTCAACTTCCTTCTGGCATTTGTGATTTTCTCCCTCTAGGTCCTTCTTGAGTTTTTCAATCTCTCCCCATAGTTCTTTCCACAGTTTGTCATTATCTCTCTCTAGGTCCTTCCTGAGTTTTTCATTCTCTTCCCTTAGTTCTCTGATTTCTTTGGATGTGTCTACATTTGTTCTTCTAAGGACGGTGTCTTGGCTTCTTTCCTCAGATTTCTCATTGTAGGGATCTTCTGTAGGGTTGGTTGAGTTCAGTGTAGATTTATTATGAGCTTTTCCCATGTTGTTTTTTTTTCTTTGTGTCTTTGGCATGTGGTTACGTCTGTTTGTTTCTTTGAATTCTGGGACCTCAACTTTGGCTGCACAGATTATAATCACCAATGCTCCACCTGTTGGGTCCTCTGAACCAGAGCTCCACCAGGATGACGTGGGGCGGGGGGGCATTGCGTTGGGTTGCTACTTTGGCCAGATCTCTGGTAGGCCTGCAAGGGTCTAGGCAGGTCTGCCTTGCCTCACTGGAAACTCACTGACTCCAGGCGGGTGTCTGGGAGTCCAAGCTGGAGTTCCGAGGGCTGATGGCGTGGCCCACAAGGGTGCCTTGACTCACCAGAACCTCACTGACTCTGAGCCGGTGTCTGGAGTATAAGCTGGGAGTTCCATGGGAGGATGGCATGTCCCACAAGGGGGCCTTATCTCATCAGAACCTCACTGACACAGGGCAGGTGTCTGGAATCTGAGCTGGGAGTTCTGGGGGCAGATGGAGTGTCCCCAAGGGTGCCTTGAGTCTCCGGGAACCTCACTGACTCCGGCCGGGTGTCTGGAGTATAAGCTGGGAGTTCCAGGGGATGATGGCATGTCCCACAAGGGTGCCTTATCTCACCAGCACTGTCACAGGGCGGGTGTCTGGAGTCTGAGCTGGTAGTTCTGGGGGAGGATGGCATGTCCCGCAAGGGCGCCTTGACTCTAATCTATCCTTTTTTGTATTAGGAAAATGGATAAGACTTTTACATTTTTATCTATAATTTTTAAAAGAAAGTGGTATTACATTCCCATACAGGAACCAAATAATAGAGGTCCATTAAATCCATTTAAATTGTTTCTTATTGGACTGTATACCTACTGTTCATTTAAAGATGTAAAACCTAGTCCTTTAGGGTCAAACTATATTGTTGACAAAAGAAATGTTACAGGTAATATTGTACAAAAGAGAACAATAAAGAGAACATGTGCATACACTATTCCAAAATTGTCACTGGAAAACTAGTACAAATTTGGAGTAAAAAAATATCAGTAATGATTTGTATCCCCAATTAGTTTCAATGTATTACTAACTTTATATTAATATTTAATCAATTTTAATTAATACAGGTATTTTAATTTATACTAAGACTTTAAATACCACACAATGTGTAAAAAAAGCTTGGACAAAAATTGAACATTATGTAAGTAGACCTTGTCTAGACATACATTGTGTTTTTAAAATTACTCAACTGTGCTTTGACCCTAGAGAAACCAAGCTTATTTATTTTAATTTTTTTTCATTTCTGTACGTGTATGAATGTACTGTCTGCATGCAAGTTTGTACACCCATGTTGTGCAATGCTGTGGAGGTCAGAAGAGGGTGTTGGATTCCCCTGGAACTGGAGTTCTGGAATTGTAGTTTCAGATGGTTCTTAGCCACCATGTGGGTGCTGGGGATTGAACCCGGGTCCTCTGTAAGAGTGGTCAGTGCTCTTAACTGCTAGGCCATCTCTCCAGCCCTAATCCAAGCTTATTTATATAATTTTAACTTTTATTTACTGCAAGCCCCTAAATATATTATTTTAAAGTATAAACTCTATAAAGTAGGTTTTAAAATTAACTTATATTTTTAAAATATAATTTTTTTAATGCTCTAACTTATGAGAACCTGTTGGAATCTGTCTCAGGTTTTGAAGTAGCGTAACCAGTACATGACAGCATATACCCAGTATATTATTATGTATTTGCAATTTTTATTTACCCTTAATAAATTAATTTATCTCTTAGTTGTCTGATTATGTTTTCAGTTCTGAGTTTTGGAGAAATGGGTCAGATTTAACCCTAGAGTTATCCTTTACTCATTAAGCATGAGTTTATAGACTTAAGCAGTCCCATACAATAAATACTGTGGTTAGGCACAATATCATGACAAATAATTTTAAAACCAAAACTTTAGAGCATTTTCAGAAATGTAGTAAATATTCCTAACTGGGTTTCCAACTTAATTAGAAATGTAAAATGGGATGGGCAGGACTGTAAAGTGTGCTACACAAATTCTATTTCATTCAGAAATTAGTCTTTGACCTTGACCTAAGTCTCTGCTGTGCTGGGATTGAAGGTGCACTGGGAACAAAAGTGTTGTCCACCACACCTGGCTGCCTCAGGGATTCTTAGGAGTTGCCACAGGCCACAGGATTCAGGGCCCACTCTTAAGGAAAAGTCCTAGGGTATGGTGAGATTAGCCAACTTTTGCTCTTTACGAAATGTTTAATATGCTAACAAAATACCTCTGCACTGAAAAATACTTGTTTCTGAACCAGAAGTCAATAGTTATTAAGAAAAAATTTAAGACTATACTTTCAGGGATCATTTCTATAATATGTTACTAGAGAAGTTTCTCTGATTGTATAGAGTACCAGAATCCATGAGGCGAAGAGGTAGCATTCTCTCCTAAGTATGAAGCCTGCTCTTGAAGTTGCTTTACTGCAACTGCCACTTGCTATTGATGATCTTTCTTCTCTCTTTCAGGAGGGTAGAGGGAGAGAATGCAGTCTGAGTGTTAAAAAAAATAAAAAAAGAAAAGAAACAATTTATTGGAGTTAGAACTTTTTGTCACTCTGGGCTGGCCTGAAAATTTCCATAGAAATCCACATATCTCTGCCTCTAGAGTGCTGAAATTAAAAGAAGGTGTTATCTCAAGCTGATTCTAAAAGGCAGTCCTAAGTAAACATGATGTAGGATAAACTGTTACTAAGAAGCCATGTTTTCAGCTCAGCAGCTGGTGTGTGGTGTGCACACAGTGGGCAGGCAGGTGGGGTCAGATCCTAAGCCACGTGGTCTGGGAACCCCAGTAATTTTTTAAATGGATTAAGGTTAGTAAAGCCTTTAAGGTGAAACACATTTGAAAATCCCCCAAATGAGTTGTAATACTTAGGACTTTTTGAAGTAATTAATTAAGTAAGTAAGTAAGTAAGTAATTGTGTACACTTTTTACTTAAATGTTTTAGGGTAGCCATCGCTTTTAATTAAAATTTTTATATCTTAATTGATCATGCTGAGATGGAATTTAACTTAATAGATTTTGTTTATGAAATCTGAGGGAATGTTTTTTAAGGAAAATATTAATAAAATTATCTCAAGATAAAAAATGAATAACAAAAGACAGTATAAAACAAAGAAAATTTAGAATAAGTACAATAAAGTCTAAAGGTAGTTATTTTGAACATATTATATTTGTCTATTTTGAGGAAGCCTGTTTAAGAAAGAAGACATTTGTCAGTAAAATTTTGATAGCAAAGGGTTAGAATTAAATCCTTGGAAGTCTGTAAGCAATTAAAAACAACCTGAATGGAAAAATTACTTGTAAACAATCAAAAGTGAAAAAAAATACTTCACATGTTTTTGTTTTTTTTTTTCTTTTCTTTTCAATACAGGGTCTCTCTGTAGCTCCAGCTGGCCTGGAACTCACTCTGTAGACCAGGCTGGCCTTTAACTCACGGAGATCCACCTGCCTCTGCCTTCCAAGTGCTAGGATTAAAGGTGTGCACCACCACACCCAGCATATTTCTTTTCTTTTTGTACCTCACCGTTTAACAAGAAATTAAGTAAAGGAATTTCTTAGGGTTGAGAGATAAGTTTTGAGAAGTTTTTTTTTTTTTGGACATAGTGAGAAGGGAGATTTTTCTCCTTGGAGCAGGGGTAGTATGCTGAAGAATAAAGAGGAGTTAAATTCTAAAGTTTTAGAAAATAATTTACTAAGTGACAAGCTTTGGATTTGGGCTACAGGCCTCATGAGAGCAAGTCTATCTCCTAAGCCAACAGGGTAGCATCTTAGTTGTTAAGGAGAGGAATATTCCCAGATGAGTCTTCCAGGGCAGACAAAGGACAGTATTGTTGGGAGGGGGTCAGGGCTTAGTACCATTTGCTCGCTTTTGTTTCTTTGGTCTCTGGCAGAATCAAGTTTATTGGCAAAGATAAGAAGTCTCCAGTTTTCAGCTGGAAAAAGAAAATGGGCCAAGGCCAGCTTCCAGCAGCACCACACTCCTGGAAGAGATTGTGCAACTCAGCAGCATGAAATGGCACTGGGAAGGGGTTGGGGGCAGGGAAATGGGGTCAGTTGTCTGGTTCTGTGTCTGACCTATGCTTTTGTCTATATCAGGCACTGGTTTGCACAGGCTTGTGAATCTCCTATCTGTTTAGTGAGAAGGGAAAATCCAAAGCACTGTCTCTAATGATGAGTGGCTCAGGCAAAACCTTGTTGCCTGGGTCCAACTGGGTGTGGACTCTTAGACTCTCTCCAAGAATCTTCCAAACCTTCAGTGCCAGATGGAGACTGCTGAGATATCCAACTTGTGGACCGTGCTACTACTGGGGTTTCAGCCACTTCGGAGTATAGACTGCCATTGTTCGACTACCCAGGCTATATCACAGAGACCAGTACTGGTAGATCAAGACAGGACGCGGTGCTTACTGGAGCTCATTTGGTGACCATGGGAAGGGAAAACCTCAGTGTGGAGCACAAGGGCAGAACGGATTGTGGTTTGGGCTTGCCAAGGAAGAGACTTCAAACATGACATCTTTCAGCCTAATAAAGAAAAAAGAATAATAAGCTGAAGATGCTAAAACCTATGATATATGTGGCATGCATATATGCATATTTTGGAGTGATGCATATTGGAAGGAATAACAACAACAACAAGACTGAGTCAAAGAACTGACTGAAATGGTGAACTTCTGCTCAAAATGGTAAACTTCTGCATCAGGAATTTTGAGAGAGACTGAGAAAAAGATGTTTGGCAGAAAGCATGAGCTCTGGTAGGGTGCAAGGGTAGGAAGGGGGACATGGGTCTAGATTTGATTTGAAATTTTGTATGAAATTAACAAAGCTTCAATAAAAATTGGCCTTGAAAAAAAGTGTCCTTAGTCCCCTAACCTGTGGGTCCCTCTGATGTATGTGGGTACTACCCATGATAGAAAAAGAAACACTTATGCCCCAAGGGAATGTTACTAAAGGTGAAAGGCCAATGGGGGATTCCAAATGTGGCACCTCATATAAGCCTTGCCTCAATTTTTTTCGCATTTATCTTTTATTTTTTTATTAATTACTTTATTTTCATTTTTAACAATAAGTAATAATTTATGAGTACAAGCACCCTTCGTGTAAAACCAATTTGCAAGTAGTTGTGCCCAAACCCACACAGTCCATGGTTCCCACCATCCAGCTGGGGGGGGCTTGTATGTGTAATCAAGTTGATCAGATGAGTGTCCAGACTATATTGCTGTAGATTTGCCATTCACTCCAATTGCAGACCTTACATTCTATCACTCCCCCTCTTTTGCAGATTGTTCCCTAGGCTTAGAAAATGGGCACATGTGGAGGAGAAGCAAAACAGTCTACTTTCTCTGGAGCTGTTGTCTTGGACTCTGGTCAATTCTGGCTGTTTTCTTTCATGGGCTGACAGTTTATCCAGGAATAACCTGGTGATCCTACTAATGAAGCACAAGCAATTAGATATATAGGTATTTAAACAGTACTAATTGTTATGGTAGGTTACTTTGGTATAGACACATATGTTTGTATGGTATGTTAATCCATGAATTACGATTTTTTCTGTAAAATATGACAGTGTCTTACTGTGTCTTATAACATCTCCTAACCACTAGAGGATGTAAGCTTGTGGCATCAGCTGTGGGTTATTCCTCCAAGGAGAGAGCTAATAGCCAATTAGATTTGGGATATACAGACATATGGCTGCCACTGCTGCACAGTATTTCCAGACAGGTAAAGTGTAGCTAGTGCTGACGGAGGAGTCTTGCTTGACTCAAGGAGACCTATATTTGCTTTATTGGTTTAGTGGCCTTTGGTCACACTCTCTGGTATTCCAGAGACCAACTGTACACTTGCAAGTGCGGTTTCAATGCATGTTTCCCATGCTTACATCAGGTCTTCAACAGTAGGGCCTTATCGCCTCTCTTCTTGCAGGTATCACAGTTTACAGGCAAGAAGCCTTTACCTTTTGGGGGGGGGGGCTTGGATCCCTTGGCCAATATCTCCGTGGTAGAATAATCCATTGCTGATATCAGAGCTCTCCTGTATTAATATATTTTGCTTAAGTGCATAGCTTAAGGGAACTTTAGTATTATATTTGGATCTGAATAGAGAATAATCCTTTCCACAGTTCTTATGTCTATTAGTCAATTAAAGAAGGCAGTTTTACCNTGGATTTGGGCTACAGGCCTCATGAGAGCAAGTCTATCTCCTAAGCCAACAGGGTAGCATCTTAGTTGTTAAGGAGAGGAATATTCCCAGATGAGTCTTCCAGGGCAGACAAAGGACAGTATTGTTGGGAGGGGGTCAGGGCTTAGTACCATTTGCTCGCTTTTGTTTCTTTGGTCTCTGGCAGAATCAAGTTTATTGGCAAAGATAAGAAGTCTCCAGTTTTCAGCTGAAAAAGAAAATGGGCAAAGGCCAGCTTCCAGCAGCACCACACTCCTGGAAGAGATTGTGCAACTCAGCAGCATGAAATGGCACTGGGGAGGGGTTGGGGGCAGGGAAATGGGGTCAGTTGTCTGGTTCTGTGTCTGACCTATGCTTTTGTCTATATCAGGCACTGGTTTGCACAGGCTTGTGAATCTCCTATCTGTTTAGCTGAGAGGAATCCAAAGCACTGTTCTAATGATGAGTGGCTCAGGCAAAACCTTGTTGCCTGGGTCCAACTGGGTGTGGACTCTTAGACTCTCTCCAGAATCTTCCAAACCTTCAGTGCCAGACTGGGACTGGTGAGATATCCAACTTGTGGACGTGGCCTACTACTGGGGTTTTCAGCCACTTCAGAGTACAGACTGCCAATGTTGGACTACCAAGGCTGTATCACAGAGACCAGTACTGGTAGATCAAGACAGGACGCGGTGCTTACTGGAGCTCTTTGGTGACCATGGGAAGGGAAACCTCAGTGTGGAGCACAAAGGGCAGAACGGATTGTGGTTTGGGCTTGCAAAGGAAGAGACTTCAAAACATGACATCTTTCAGCTAAATAAGAAAAAAAGAATAATAACAATAAAAAAAAAAAAAACCTATGATATATGTGGCATGCATATATGATATTTTGGAGTGATGCATATTGGAAGGAATAACAACAACAACAAGACGAGTCAAAGAACTGACTGAATGCGTGAACTTCTGCTCAAAACAAAAAAAAAAAAAAAAAAAAAAAAAAAAAAAAATGAAAAAGATGTTTGGCAGAAAGCATGAGCTCTGGTAGGGTGGAAGGGTAGGAAGGGGGACATGGGTCTAGATTTTGATTTGAAATTTTGTTATGAAATGAACAAAGCCTCAAAATAAAAAATTGGCCTTGGGAAAAAAAGTGGTCCTTAGTCCCTAAAGTGTGGGTCTCTCTGATGTGTGTGGGTTTTTCCCATGATAGAAAAAGAAACACTTATGCCCCAAGGGAATGTTACTAAAGGTGAAAGGCCAATGGGGGATTCCAAATGTGGCACTCATATAAAGCTTGCCTCAATTTTATTTTTATTTAATCTTATTTTTTTTTTATTAATTACTTTATTTTCCTTTTTAACATAAGTATATAACTTTATGAGTTCAAGCATCCTTCGTGTAAAAACCAATTTGCAAGTAGTTGGGCCCAAACCCACACAGTCCATGGTTCCCACCATCCAGACTGGGGGGGGGCTTTTATGTTCAATCCAGTTGATCAGATGAGTGTCCAGACTATATTGCTGTAGATTGCCATTCAACTCCAATTGCAGAACTTACATTCTAATCACTCCTCTTCTGCAAGATTGTTCCCTAGGCTTAGAAAATGGGCACATGTGGAGGATGAAAAGCAAACAGTCTACTTTCTCTGGAGCTTGTTGTCTTGGACTCTGGTCAATTCTGGCTGTTTTCTTTTTCATGGGCTGACAGTTTATCCAGAATAACTGGTGATCCTACTAATGAGGCACAGCAATTAGATATATGGTATTTAAAAACAGTACTAATGTTTATGGCAAGCTAAGCTGTAAACATAGACACAGATGCTTGTATGGTATGTTAATCCATGAATTACGATTTTTTTCTGTAAACTATGACAGTGTCTTACTGTGGTTTATAACATCTCCTAACTTTAGAGGATGTAAGCTTGTGGATGTAAGCTTGTGGCAATCAGCTGTGGGTTATTCTCCAAAGGAGAGAGCTAATAGCGCAATTAGATTTGGCATATACAGGAACATATGGCTGCCATGCTGCACAGTATTTCGACAGGTGAAGTGTAGCTAGTGCTGACGGAGGAGTCTTGGCTTGACTCAAGGAAGACTATATTTGCTTTAATTGGTTTAGTGGCATTTGGTCACACTCTCTGGTATTCAGAGACAACTGTACACTTGCCAAGTGCGGTGTTCAACTGCATGTTTTCCATGCTTACATCAGGTCTTCAAAAGCAGTATGGGGGCCTTATCGCCTCTCTGCTTGCCAGTATCACAGTTTACAGGCAGAAGCCTTTACTTTTTGGCGGGGGGGGCTTGGATACCTTGGCCAATATCTCCTTGGTAGAATAAATCATTGCTGATCAGAGCTCTCCTGTAATTAATATATTTTGCTTAGTTGCATAGCTTAAGGAATTTAGTATTATATTTGGGTCTGAATAGAGAATAAACCTTTCCACAGTTCTTATGTCTATTAGTCCAATAAAGAGGCAGTTTTAACCAGTTTTTTATACAGGGTTAGCCTCTATAGCAGTGTGGCTTCAAATCTTCAGTTAGAAGAAATGACTCAATCAATCATCACATATTTCTCCATTGTTTTTTTTGGGGGGTCGTAAGCCAAAGTCTTCATATTAAAAACCTTCTTTGCGGCACCTAGAAGGTAAGTTTTCGTTAGGACTCATTATAAATATTTTTTACAAGTAGGATCCACCAATGGGTTTGATGTCTGTAGCAATCTGAGGCTATTTTTCCTTTCATGTTCATGACATGGGCCAACCTTTCGCTGGCACTTCCTGGTACATCCTACACTGTGCAAAGCTGTATCTTTTCTTTTCTCAGCCGTTAAGTTGGTGTACATTTTTGACCTGTTGGAACATACAAATCTTTTCCCGTAGTTAAAGTTTTAAGATTTGAATTGCCAAGGTTTTGACAAAAAGGGTTTCATATCTATCTGTAACCCCCCCCCCCTTTTTTTCTTAGGTTTTTGTTTTTTTGACCCATGAGTCTCAAAAAGGCAGTTGTATTACACATACTTATAGGCAGGAATCAAGGTGTATGTTTTCATCAAATTCACCCATGCTGTTTTGGGTTGTGGTATGTGGTTAACGTGGGAAACAAACTTAATTTATTTTAAGTTAAAATGATCTACAGGTAAGAGAATGCTACAAGGGTGATACTGTACTTGTTTGGAACATTTGTATTTGCCATTCCCAAAGTTATTGTTATACGATTTTAAGTAAAACAGATGTGGACAACAATTTATATTTCCATTAACTCAGGTGCCTTACTATTTTATCAGAACTTTTAAACAATGTTGTTTAATGTACACATATTTCCTTTTATTAAGTCCTAAAACACCATGTGGCCTGTAGACAGAGTCTGGGCAAATTCGATTACTTGTTGAACTCATGTCAATTAAATATGTATTAATTGAGTATAACCCGTGTCCCTCTCCCATCATCCACCCTTCCCAATTCACAATTTCAGTCAGTTTTCTGATGCAGTCTTTTCTGTTGTTGTTCTTTTAATATGCATCCCTCTCTCAGAAATATTTATAATGTGTTATTGCTCTAGGCATCCACATATGAGGGATACCATTTGTCATTAGTTTTTTCTGGGACTGTGTTAACTTTCACTAATATAATGTTTCTAGCCCATCCATTTTACCTGCAAAGTTCATGATGTTCGTCTTTTTCCTTTACTATTACATGAACTCCATTGTGTAATGTACCACATTTTTTTTTTTTTTTTTTTTTTTTTTTTTTTTTTTTTTTTTTTTTTTTTTTTTTTTGCTATTGTGAACAGGGCTGCAATAAATATAGCTGTGCACGTATTTCTGCAGTAAGATGAGTCTTGTGGGTATATGCCCAGGAGTGGTATGGCTGGGTCAAATGGCAAGCTCATTTTGAGTCTTCCAAGGGTTCTCCACACTGCTTTCCATAGTGGCTGTACAAGTTTACATTCCCACCAGCAATGGATGAGTGTTCCCCTTTCCCCACAACCTCTCCAGCACTTGATATCATTTGTTTTCTTGACCTTGGCCAGTCTTATCAGAGTGAGATGATATCTTAGAGTGCTCTTAATTTGCATTTCCCTAATTATTAGTGACGTTGAACAGTTTTTAAGATGTTTCTCAGCCATCTCTAATTCCTCCTCTGTGAAGTCTCTATTCAGTTCTTTGCTCCATATTTTGAGTGATTCATTTGTTTTCTTTCTTCTTTGTTTTTTGAGTAGCTTGTATACTCTGGAAATTAATGCTTAGATGTATCTGCAGTGAAGGTTTCCTCCCACTCTGTGGGTTTTCTCTTCACTTCCTGTATTGTTTCTTTTGATGTACAGAAGCTTTTGATTTTAATGAGGTCCCATTTGTCAACTGTCAATCTTATTTCTTGTGCGGGTATTTTATTATTTTTGAGTCTATTGTGAGTGGAAAGGTATCCTTGTATTCCTTCTTCAGTTGCTTGTTGTTGGTGTAAAGAAAGGCTACTTATTTTTCTAGATTTATTTTCTAGATTTATTTCGTATCCTGCCACTTTACTGAAGCTCTTAATCATTTCTAGCAGTTTTCTGGTGGAGTTCTTAGCATCTCTTGGGTAGACAATCATACCATCAGCAAGAAGGGATAGCTTGACTTCTTCTTTTACAATTAGAATTCCTTTAATTTCCTTTTCTTGCCTTATTGCCCTAGCAAGGGTTTCAAGCACTATATTTAAAAGGATTGGTGACAGGGGGCAGCCTTGCCGAGTTCCTACCTTTAATGTGAATGCTTCTGTCGTTTCACCATTTACGATGATATTGGCTGTAGGTTTACTGTATAGGGCTTTGATTATATTGAGGAATGATCCCTCCAGTCCAAGTCCCTCTAGGACTTTAAACATGAAGGGATGTTGGATTTTGTCAGGCTTTCTCTGCGTCAATTGAGATGATGGTGTGGTTTTTGTCTTTCAGTCCATTTATATGTTTGATAACATTTATTGATTTTCGTATGTTGAACCATCCCTGCATCTCTGGTATGAATCCAACTTGGTCATGATGGATGATCTTCTCGATATGGGTCTGTATGCGATTTGTCAGTATCCTGTTTAGAATTTTGGCATCTGTGTTCATTTGCGAGATGGGTCTATAGTTCTCCTTTTTGGTTGTATCTTTACCTGCTTTTGGTAATAGTGCGATGCTGGCTTCATAGAAGGAATCTGAGAGAACTCCCTCCGTTTGTTTCCTTCTAAACAACTTCTGTAGTTATGGTTGTAAGTCTTTTTGAAATATTTTGTAGAATTCTGCCCTGAAACCATCTGGGCCTGGGCATTTTTTGGTTGGGATGCTGCTTATTACATCTTCAATTTCTTCGTGTCTTTTTGGTCTATTTAGGCTGTCGATCTCTTCTTGGTTGAGCTTTGGTGATTCCCAGGATTTCAGATATTCATCCATTTCTTTTAGGTTTTCAAACTTAGTAGAGTATAGGTTTTTGAAGTATTCCCATATGATTGTTTGGATCTTTTCATTGTCTGTTGTGATATTTCCCCTTTCATCACAGATTCTATTGATTTGGAGTTGTTCCTTCTTTCTTTTGGTTAACTGGGCTAGAGGTCTGTCTATCTTGTTTATTCTCTCAAAGAACCAACTTTTGGATTCATTGATTTTTTGTATGGTTTTCTTTGTTTCTATTTCATTGATCTCTGCTCTGATTTTTGTTATTTCTTCTTGTCTGTTGCGTTTAGGGTTCATTTGTTGTTGTCTCTCAAGTATTTTTAGCTGCAGTGTTTGACCATTCACTTGTACTCTTTCTGTTATTATAATGTAGGCACTTAGAGTTAAACTTCCCTCTTAGGACCACTTTAAAAGTGTCCGCCATAGTTTTTGCTGTGTTGTTTTATCATTTGTCATTCAGTTCTAGGAATGTTATTTCTTTTCTTTATTTCTTCCTTGAACCCATTCATTATTCAGGAAGTGTTGTTTAGATCTCCATGTGTTTTGTAGGTTGTGTGGTTTATCCTGGTGTTGATACTGAGTTTTTTTTTTTTTTTTTTTTTGTTCTTGTTTATTTGGTGTTCTGTATGCTTTTGTATTTGTATGAGTTTTTTCTATGTCCCAGTATATGGGTCTATTTTGGAGTATGTTCATGAGGTGGATGAGTAGAAAGTGTATTTCTGGTGTTTGGGTGAAATATTCGATAGATGTTGTGAGGTCCATTTGATGTTAATTGTATCATTTAGTTCAGATGTTTCTCTGTATATAATTTGTCCTGTTGATCTGTCTAGGGGACTTAATGGGTATTGAAGTCACCTACTATTATTGTGCTGGGGTTCATCTGTGCCTTATGGTCCTGAAGAATTGTCTTTATAGGGTTTCAGTGCACTGGCGTTGGTGCATATATATTCATGATTGGTGAGATTTTCATTGTCAATTGTTTCTGTAATAAAGATGTAAATGGGCCCTCTTTGGGTCTCTTGTTATTTCTTTTGCTTTGAAGATGTGTTTTGGTCTGATATTAAAATGGCAACACCTGCTTTTCTTTTTGGTCCATTTGCTTGGGAATACTTTCTTCATCCCTTCACCTTAAGTCAGTGCCTACCCCTGAAATTGAGATGCTTTCTTGTAAGACAACTAATAGATGGATTTTGTTTCCTAAATCCATTCTCCCAGTCTAATGGCCTTTTTTGATTGGGGGAGTTTACCCATTATATTTAAGGTTAATATTGAAAGATACACATTGCTTCCTTTCACCACTTTTATTATGCCATTTGGAAATTCTAGCTCTGATTTTTTTCCTACTTTTTTTTAAAGGGGTTTTTTTTTTTTTTTTTTCTTAATTAGTTTCTTTTTCCTCGGAATTTGAGGCATTGCTCATGCTTCCTCTCTTCTGCCCTTTGAATTGAATTCAAGTATTTTTTATGAAGAGTTGGTTTTCAGCATTATTCTATCATCTTGTTTATTCATGAAGAATTTTTCTCTCGCCTTCAACTCATAGTCGACATTTTGTACTGTGGTAAAGTATTCTGGGTTGGCCTCACATGTCCTTTAACACTGGAATGCTTTGTTCCATGTTCTTCTTGATTTCACAGTTTCACTGAGAAATCAGCTGTTGTTAGATTGCTGATGGGTTCCCTTTGTGATCTGAACTTGTTTTTCTTTTGTAGCCTTCCGAATATGTCTTTGTTTGGGCATCTAGCATTTTAAACCACATGAGGCGGTGGGAGTTTTTTTGTTTTTTTTTTTTTGTTTTGATTTTTTTTCTGCTTGTATTGATCATTGCTGCTTTTTTTTTTTTTTTGTATTGGTTGGTGTTTTTAGTTTGGGAAATTGTTCATCTATTATTCTGTTGAAGATCTGATCAAACCATTCCCTTGGATATTCTCCTTCCCCCCATTCCTAGATGCAGAGGTTGGAATTTTTCATAGTGTCCCATATTTCTGGTTGTTTCGACTTTTCTGTATTTTTTAAACTTTTTCATATCTGTTTTGAGTTTTTAGTTGCTCTGTGTTACTTTTCAGATCTGATATTCTTTGTTCTGCTTCTTCCATTCTACTTCTGAGGCTTTTTCCTTTCCTTTCTTCTTGATTGGATGAGTGTTCTAATTCCTTTTTCATTTCATCCTGTGTTTTCTTTAGTATTTCCATTTCCTTTTTGAGCTTGTCAATCTCTTCTTGGTGCTCCTTACTTCGTTGGTTGGCTTCCTTTTCCAGTGTTTCTACTTCCTTTTGGAGTTTGTTTTTTTTCTCCCTCTAGTTCTTTCTGGAGTTTGTCAATCTGTTCCTTTAGTTCTTTCCGAAGTTTGACATTGTATCCCTCTAGGTCCTTTTTCAGTTTTTCATTCTCTCTCTTTAGTTTTCTGAATTCTTCTTTATTTTCTTTAATTTCTCTGCATAGGTATGCAATTATTCCTCTAAGATCTGTTCCTTGGGTCGCCTCCAATGGTATCCCATTGTAGCTATCTTCTACAGGTTTGGTAGATCCTGGTGCGGGATTATCCTATGCCTTTCCCATGTTGTCCCTTTGTCGTGTCCCTGGCATGTGGGTTTCCCTTTTGTAGTTCAAATCACAAATGGCTTTTCACTGTTAGCAGATGGTTTTGCTTGCCTCCTTCCAATGCTTTTATTTTTCTTTCCTCCTCCTTGTTTATGGAGTATTGATTTGTCTAGGTTTCAGGCTTTCAATTTTGTTTATATATTGGATATTGGAAGCCTAAGTCACTCTTCTCTTCCTGTTCTGAAGGTTCTCCAAAAAGGTCCACTTGGATACTCTCTCACCAATTCCCATTGGCGGGGGGGGGGTATTCCTGACCTAGCCCACACCCCGGTACCTGCTTGAGTGACTTCTGGGTACCTGTGCCTCTGCAGCTGGCCAGCACAAAGCCGTAGAGATCCCAAACCCAAACCCAACCTGTTGGTCACAGGCTGCAAAGGCAAAGGGCAGTCAAACCCAGACGGCCACCCCCTACAAGAGGGCTCAGCTTTGTGACCCTCTTCCAGCAGCCCAGGAGACAGTCTACCCCAAAATCTACCTGCCTGATTGACTTCCCAGTGCCTGTGCCTCAGGAGCCGGCCACACAAAGCTGCAGGCAGAGGCACCAAACCCAAACCCGACCCACTAGTCACAGGCTGTAAATGTGAAGGGCAGTCCCACCCAGACGGCCACTCCCTACAAGAGGGCTCAGAGTTGTGACCCTCTTCCAGCAGCCCAGGAGACAGTCTACCCCCAAATCTACTGAGTCACCTTGCCTCAATTTTAAGAATCTGGCGGCCACCCTGGTGGTGTTTACTGGCTGATGAGTTATCAGTTTGATAGTAAAGAGAACTTAAGATAGAAGATTTTTGCTGACACCTGAGCAGGCTGCCAAGGTCCCACTGGAGGACTTCAGCTGACACCTAATAGTAGCCTCAGTCAGAGAGCCTCAGTTGCCCCTTTGCCTTAGAGGGTGTCTTGTGAAAGTCGGAATGGAAATTAAAAGATTAGAAAAAGCCTGCACCTCCTCAAATGTGGGAGAACCAAGAGCATAGCTGCTAGATGTCCCCAATCCCTCCAAAGAAAGGGGAGGATTCACCTTCTTTCTGAAAGTCTTCCAAAGGTCCTGTCTTCTCAAGCTCCATGTTGGATACCACCTGTTAGCTTTTTCCATTTCATGAGGTCCCTGCCTCATGGCCCTAGGTATAGCAGTTGTACCCGGCTGTGGTGCAACTGCAGGGGGCCATAAGTAGGGAAGCAGGATGGAGCAGAGGACAGTTGCCGGGTTGGTGAATGAACCTCAATGTATCTGAAGAAAGATCCCGGAGTTGTGTCTGCAAATGAAACTCATTTATTGCATGAGTTTTAAGCATTATATAGAGTTTTGGTTGGCTCTTTTACCAGGAGGTGGGTGGGACAGTGGGGAAGCCTACACGTTCTCTGCAATAGCAAAGTCTATGGCAGGAATACTGTACCCCCCCCAAGATAAGCTTATGGTTTGTGCCATTTGCCTCCAGAGGACAAGATGGACACATCTCAGGAGAGATAATCTTAGAAATGCTACACTTCAAGCTACACTCCCCTAGGAGGTTAGCTGCAGGTGCCAGATGTCCAGTATGACAAAGTGGGAGTGGCTCCCATCTCAGTTCCTTCCAGCCTTCTAGGTTTTTGGGGTAAGGAGCCAGCCCTATTATACTCAGCCATAATGGATTTATCCAGCGCCCCACACCTACCAAAGTTAAATCAAATTGAGGTAAATAAGTTATAAGCTCCCCCACAAACTAATGATACATATGCAAAAATTAAAAATCTTCTAGCTAAAAAGAGTTCAGGACCAGAGGGATACAGACTTGAGGCCTAGAATAACTTCAAAGAAGTATTAATATCAGTATTCTTCAAATTACTCAATCCAACATTAATCAACACTCTCAAATTCTTTCTATGGAGCCAGTATTACTATAGTAGAAAAACAAAACAAAACCCATAAAAAATTATAGCTCAATATCTCTGATAAACATGATACAAAAATCTCTCTAATAATTTCTTCACAAACTGAGTCATAAACAAATCCAAAAGAATATTCACCATGGTCAAGTTGTACTCCTCACAGGGACGCAGGGATGGTTCAACATACATAAATCAACAAATGTAATCCACCACATAAAAAGATTCAAGGACAGAAATCACATGACAATCTCATTAGATGCAGAAACGGCCTTTTACAAGGTCCAACATCGAATAATTGTAAAAGTTGTGGAGAATGCAGGTATACAGGAGACATTTGTCAACCTAATAAAGGCAGTATACCAGAAGTCCACAGACAACATCAGGCTAAATGGAGAAAAATTGACAGCACTCTCATTAAAATTTGGTACAAGACAAAGAGGTTCACTCTCCACATTCTTGTTTACATAACACTTGAAGTCTTAGCTAAGCAATAAGTCAAACAAATGAAAGAGGATACATATTGGTAAGAAAGAAGTCACCATAATCTCAATTTCAGATGATATGGATCAATACATAAAAGGCCATAAAATCCGCAATGGAAAAAACCTAGTACTGATAAATATGTTCAACTTGCAGCAGGATATAGCTTTCCTATATACCAACAAAAAAATACTGAGAAAGAAATCTGGCAAATGATCCTTTCTACAATTGCCTCAAAAAACATGAAATATTTTATAATAAAGCTAAGAAAGGAAGTGAAGGACTTCTATAATAAAAATATCAAGACACTGAAGAAATTGAAGAAGACACTAAAAGATGGAAAGATCTTCCATGCTTATGTATCAGTAGGAGATATATTGTGAACATGGCCATTCTTCCAAAACTAATCTGTAGATTCAGTGCAATGCCAATCAAAATACCCACAAAATTTTCACAGAAGAACAAACCATTCAAAAATTCATATAGAATCACGAAAGATCCCAGATAGTGGAAACAATCTTGAGCAAAAAGAACAATGCAGGGGTGTGGTGGTTTGAATGAGAGTATCCCCCCATAGGCTTTAAGTATTGAGACATTTTGTCTACAGTTTGTGGCATTGTTCTTGGAGGTCTTAGAAGGTTTGGCCTTGCTGGAGGAAGTACGTCATTGGGGGCAGGCTTAGTCAATTTAACAAGCCTTGCACTCTCCAGTCTCTCTCTCTCTCTCTCTCTCTCTCTCTCTCTCTCTCTCTCTCTCTCTCTCTCTCTCCTTCCTGTGCTCACTTTGAGATGTGACCCTCAGGTTGCTGCTCCAGCATCAGCCACCATGCTTCCTGCTACAATGGACTCTTATTCCCTGGAACCGTCAATCATAAGCTCAAATAAACTCTTCCTTTTATAAGTTTCCTTGGTCATGGTGGTTTGATCACAGCAACAAAAAAGCGACTAATACAGTTATTTGGTACCAGGAGTGGGGTGTTGGCTGTGAGGAACCTGACCATGTGGATGTTTGGAGAAATGTGGAAGACTTTGGAACTTTGGGCTAGAAAAGCTGTTGACTACTGTAAGCAGAGTTTAATGGGCCATTCTAGTAGAAGCCTGGAAGAAAGCATTGCTGCAAAAAATGTAGTTCCAGAGGAAAATAAAGACTTAGGCAGCAACTTGGATATTTTGATAAGGAGTTTGGCAGCAGTTTGCCCACAGCTCAAATGCTTGCCTAATGCTAAGTTGAAAAGCAATGGACTAATGTCTTTGGTGGAGGATATTTCAAGACAGCCTAATATAGAAATGGTGGCATAGCTCTTAATGGTGAATATTATACAGACCTACAGTGAAGAAGAGCAGATGGCACAGAAAGAAATTCAGAATGTACAGTTTAGATCTGTAAACTACACTAGGAAGATTAAAGGTGGGGCCAAGGCATGTGAAGGAGAGGTTCTTTTTGATAAGGAGATTAAAGTGATTAAGGAGAGGCCTAGCTATTTACAAGTAAACAAAGGAAAAAGTGATAGTAAAGTGATTAAGGAGAGGCCTAGCTATTTACAAGTAAACAATGGAAAAAGTGAGATTAAAGTGATTAAGGAGGGGCCTGGAGCAGGAGACAGGTAGGTACTGGGTGCCTCAGCAGAGCTGATTGTTGACCCCTTGGTCCACCTGTCTTTGGCTTGTTTGGCGTTTGTGGCTGTGGGGCCAGAGTTATCCTCCCAGCTGGGATTAAAGGTGTGGTCTTTGGCTTGATTGGATTTCGTGGCTGTGGGGGCGGAGTTATCCTCCCAGCTGGTATTAAAGGTAGGCTTGTGTGACTCTTGAGATCTGAGATTTCCTGAGCCCAGTGGAAGGTACTGGGGCACGGGCTGAAGAGCGCCCCCCCAACTGGGATTACAAAGAGGCATCTGAAGGAGGAAAGCCAAGCAAGCCTTCAACACAGTGAAGAGGCATCTAGAACTCACATTGGAATACAGGCAAGGAGAAGCCCATATTCCAGGATCACGAAGAAGAGACAACACTGGAAAGAGGCAGGATACTCCCATGCCAAGCTTTACCAAACCCTATGGAAGACTCCTGTAGTGGGATCCCTCTGGGGATGCCCCAGGACACAGACATCAGAAACACAATTGGGAACATATTTAAAGAACTACAAGATCATAAAGAACAAATTAAAGAACTAAGAAAAGAGAATGAGGAACTCAAGAAGGACCTAGAGAGAGAGAATGACAAGCTCCGGAAGGAAGTAGAAACACTGAAAAGATCCCATGCTGAAAAAGATAAAGAAACCAACCAGCGAACCAAAGAGCTACAAGAAGAGATCGAGAAGCTCCAAAAAGAAGTAGAAATACTAAAGAAATCAGAAGAGGAAATGAAAAAGGAAATCAAACACTCATCCAATCAAGAGGAAAGGAATGGAAAAAGCCTCAGAAGCAGAATGGAGGAAGCAGAACAAAGAATATCAGACCTGGAAGATAACACAGAACAACTAAAAACCTCAAGGAAAGATTATGAAAAATTTAAAAATACACAAAAATGGAACAACCAGGAGCTGTGGGACACTATGAAAAGATCAAACCTCCGCATCATAGGAATAGAGGAAGGAGAAGAATCCCAAGAGAATGGTATTGATCAGATCTTCAACAGAATAATAGATGAAAACTTCCCCAAACTAAAAAAGGACAAACCAATACCAATACAAGAAGCACATAGAACTCCAAACAGACAAGATCAGAAAAGAAATTCTCCATGCCACATCATAGTTAAAATGCTAGACACCCAAAACAAAGACAAAATCCTTAAAGCCACAAGAGAAAAACAACAAGTGACCTATAAGGGGAAACCTATCAGAATTACAACTGACTTCTCAACGCAAACTATGAAAGCAAGAAGAACCTGGAGCAAAGCATTCCCAGTGTTAAGGGACAATAGATGCCAACCCAGGTTACTATACCCAGCAAAAATGTCAATTATAGTTGAAGGAGAGAGAAAAACCTTCCATGACATAAACAACTTGAAAGAATACATGTCCGGAAAACCAACCCTTCAGAGAATACTTGAAGCAATTCAAAGAACAGAAGAAAGGAGCAACCAACCCCAGGCACCTAGAAAGAGAAATCAATAAAAGCATAACTGCAGAAGTAGAAACCTAAACCAAAACCGCAAATGGATAATAAGGCAAAAGGAAGCAACACAAACCTATCAGTCATAACCTTAAATATTAATGGACTAAATTCCCCAATCAAAAGACATAGACTGGGAGACTGGATTAGGAAACAGAATCCATCGATATGCTGTCTACAAGAAACACATCTTACCTTCAAGGACAGGCACCACCTTAAAGTGAAGGGATGGAAAAAAATATTCCAAGCAAATGGTACCAAAAAGAAAGCAGGTGTTGCTATTTTAATATCGGATAAAATAGACTTCAAAGTAAAAGAAATCAGAAGAGACAAAGAAGGCCATTACATTTTCATCAAAGGAACAATCCACCAAGAAGATTTCACAATTATGAATATATATGCCCCAAATTCTGGTGCACCAAACTTTATAAAGACAATTCTCCAGGACCACAAGTCACAGACTAACCCCAGCACACTCATAGTGGGAGATTTCAATACCCCACTGAGTCCTTTGGATAGGTCAACAGGACAAAAAATAAACAGAGAGACATCTGAACTGAACGATATGATACACCAAATGGACCTCATAGACCTCTACCGAACATTCCATCCTAATACCAGAGAATACACTTTCTACTCAGCACCCCACGGAACATTCTCCAAAATCGACCACATCCTGGGACACAGAAGAAACCTCTACAAATACAAAAAGATTGAAATAATTTCATGCATCCTGTCAGACCACAGTGCAATGAAGCTCAACATCAACACCAGGACAAGCCCTCCTGCCTACAAGAACACATGGAGACTAAACAACACACTCTTGAATAATGAATGGGTCAAGGAAGAGATAAAGAAAGAAATAAAAACATTCCTGGAACTGAATGACAATGACAATACAACACAACAAAACTTATGGGATACCTTAAAAGCAGTCCTAAGAGGGAAATTTATAGCCCTGGGTGCCTACATTAGAAAAACAGAAAGAGCACAAGTGAATGATCTAACACTACAGCTAAAAGCACTTGAGAGGCAACAACAGATGAACCCTAAACGCAACAGACAGGAAGAAATAACAAAAATCAGAGCAGAAATCAATGAAATAGAAACAAAGAAAACAATACAAAAAATCAATGAAGCCAAAAGTTGGTTCTTTGAAAGAATAAACAAGATAGACAGACCTCTAGCCCAGTTAACAAAAAGAAAGAAGGAACAACTCCAAATCAATACAATCTGTGATGAAAAGGGAAATATCACAACGGACAAGGAAAAGATCAAGAAAATTATATGGGAATATTACAAGAACCTATATTCTAC
Organism: Rhizomys pruinosus; assembly: GCA_009823505.1. Classification (NCBI taxonomy): domain Eukaryota; kingdom Metazoa; phylum Chordata; class Mammalia; order Rodentia; family Spalacidae; genus Rhizomys; species Rhizomys pruinosus. Next base: position 728,195 of record VZQC01002514.1, read on the forward strand.
CAAGTTTGAAAATCTAGAAGAAATGGATGAATATCTGAAATCTTGGGAATCACCAAAGCTTGGCCAAGAGGAGACCAGCAGCTTAAACAGACCCATAACATATGAAGAAATAGAGGATGTAGTAAGAAGCCTCCCAACTAAAAAAAGCCCAGGCCCAGACGGTTTCACAGCAGAATTCTATAAAACATTTCAAAAAGACCTACAACCATTATTTCTGAAACTGTTTAGAAGTATACAATCAGAGGGAACTCTCCCAAATTCCTTCTATGAAGCCAACATCACTCTATTACCAAAACCAGGCAAAGATACAACTAAAAAGGAGAATTATAGACCCATCTCCCTCATGAACACAGATGCCAAAATTCTAAACAGAATACTGGCAAATCGCATACAGACCCACATCAAGAAGATCATCCATCATGACCAAGTTGGATTCATACCAGAGATGCAGGGATGGTTCAACATACGAAAATCAATAAACATCATCAAACACATAAACGGAATCAAAGACAAAAACCACACCATCATCTCAATTGATGCTGAAAAAGCCTTTGACAAAATCCAGCATCCCTTCATGCTTAAAGTCCTAGAAGGAATTGGATTGGAGGGATCATTCCTCAATGTAATCAAAGCCATATACAGGAAACCCACAGCCAATATCATCCTAAATGGGGAAATGACAGAAACATTCCCTTTAAAGGTAGGAACTCGGCAAGGCTGCCCCCTATCACCACTCCTCTTCAATATAGTGCTTGAAACACTTGCTAGAGCAATAAGGCAAGAAAAGGATATTAAAGGAGTACTAATTGGAAAAGAGGAAGTCAAACTATCCCTATTTGCTGATGATATGATTGTTTACTTAAGGGATGCAAAAAACTCCACCAGAAAACTCCTAGAAACGATTAACAGCTTCAGCAAAGTGGCAGGATACAAAATTAACCTTAGAAAATCAATGGCCTTTCTTTACACCAAGAACAAGCAACTGGAGAAAGAATTCAAAGAGACCTTCCCACTCACAATAGCCTCAAAAACAATAAGATACCTAGGAACAAACCTAACCAAAGACACCAAAGACCTCTACAACAAAAATTTTAAACCCTTAAAGAAAGAAATTGAAGAAGACCTCAGAAGATGGAAAAACCTCCCATGCTCATGGATTGGGAAAATTAACATTGTAAAAATGTCCATTTTACCAAAACTCTTGTATAGATTTAATGCAATCCCAATCAAAATCCCCAAGAGTTTCTTCACAGGCTTGGAAACAAAAGTTCTTAAATTCATTTGGAAAAACAAAAGACCCCGAATAGCCAAATCAATCCTGAGTGAAAAGAGCTACACAGGAGGGATCTCTATACCAGATTTTAAACTATACTACAGGGCTATAGTCATAAAAACAGCCTGGTACTGGCACAAAAACAGACCTGTTGACCAATGGAACAAAACCGAAGATCCAAATCTGAGCACATACAATTTCAGCCATCTCATATTTGACAAGGGGGCCAAGAAACCACAATGGAGAAAAGACAGCATCTTCAGCAAGTGGTGTTGGCAAAACTGGATCACCACTTGTAGAAGAATGAAATTAAACCCCTACCTCTCACCCTGTACAAAAGTCAACTCCAGATGGATTAAAGACCTCAACGTGAAACCCCAAACTCTGAAGGTGATAGAAGAAAAAGTTGGCAGCAGACTACAAGACATAGGCGTAGGAAAAGACTTCCTAAATCAGACAGCAGCTGCACAAGAATTAAGGTCGACAATTGACAAATGGGACCTCATCAAACTCAAAAGCTTCTGTACATCAAAAGAAACAATCAAGGAAGTGAAGAGAAATCCCACAGAGTGGGAGGAAACCTTCACTGCAGATACATCTGACAAAGCATTGATTTCCAGAATATATAAACTACTCAAAAAACAAAGAAAAAAGAAAACAAACGACCCGCTCAATAGATGGAGCAAAGAACTGAACAGAGACTTCACAAGCGAGGAATTAGAGATGTCTGAGAAACACCTCAAGAACTGCTCAACATCACTAATCATTAAGGAAATGCAAATCAAAACCACTTTAAGATATCATCTTACTCCAGTAAGACTGGCTAGGATCAAGAAAACAAATGATACCAAGTGCTGGAGAGGTTGTGGGGAAAGGGGAACACTCATCCACTGCTGGTGGGAATGTAAACTCGTACAGCCACTATGGAAAGCAGTGTGGAGAACCCTTGGAAGACTTGGAATGAACTTGCCACCCGACCCAGCCATACCACTCCTGGGCATGTACCCTCAAGACTTACGCCACCACAGAGATACATGCACGGCCATGTTTATTTCAGCTCTCTTCACAATAGCAAAGAGCTGGAACCAACCTAAATGCCCCTCAACTGACGAATGGATAGAGAAAATGTGGTACATCTACACAATGGAGTTCTATGCAGCAGTAAAGAAAGACGACATCACGAGCTTTGCAGGAAAATGGCTGGAGCTAGAGGACATCATGCTGAGTGAAGTAACACAGTCCCAGAAAAACAAACGACGAATGGTATCCCTCATCTGTGGATGCTAGTGCCAATTACCTACTTGTAAGTATTTCTTGTGTAGGGCCCCCTGAGCTTTTGTCCAAAGCAGTTGGGCATAATGCATATTGGAAACAACAACAACAACAGAAAGGACTGCATCAAAGAACTGACTGAAACAGTGAACTTCTGCTCAAATCAGTCAGCTTCCTCATGGAGAATATTGAGAAAGACTGAGAAAGAGATGAAAAGCATGTTTGGCAAAATGCATGAGCTCTTGCGGGGTGGGGGAATGCGTGGGAACACTGGTCTAGATTTGTTAAAAAATAATAAATTTATGTTAAAAAAAAGAATTCATCAGAAGGGGGGGCTACAAAGAAACTAAACAAAAACATGGTACAATTCTGACATGGGCTCAGCATCTGTGAGCCCAGGCCCAAATGGCCGGTCATCATTCTCTTCTGGCAGTGCTTTTGCTCTCAGGCTCAGAGGGCAAAACATCTGCCCCTTGCCAGGACCCAAGGACATGGACCAAGCCCACACAGGAGGAGGATAAAGGCAGCTGGTTTGGAGGCTGTTAGTCTGTCTCAGGCCTTGAATCCAATGGGAAGATGGCGTATGGGGAAATGGCTCGCCCTGCCCCTGCCACCTCTGGCACACTTGTCACAGATACAACGTTACTAAATTCATTTTTGTTCAGAAAGTGAAGATGTAAACTAGTCTTTGGAACATTAACTCTTAACATGCTCTAAAAAAAGTAAGGACCACCCTCCCCCTAGCTCCTCAGCCTGTGTTGAGATGATAGATGCCCTTTCCTTTCCCAAAGGGGTCCCCTCCCAACCTTCCTCAGGTGGTCTGAATAGGTCAGGGAGAGGAAGGCAGCCCAAAGCTGGATAGAGTCTAAATGAGAACTACCTTTCTCCCAAAATCCAGCCTCCAAGCCCTGAGGTTATTTAGTGCTGGATACAATATGGGGCCGAGTGAGCAACGGAAAGAAAAGGAAGGGAAGGAGACTAGAGCCCAGGAGTTGGTGCACCATGGGGCAGCGCCAGACTTGGGCGGAGGAGAGGCCACAGATCCTGCTCCTATGTGGTTTGAGAAGACTAGGTCACAGGAACAAATACCAGCTTTCCACATGCTAAACTCTGGGAGGGCACAATGGGGCAGGGGATGAGTTCAAAGTAACAAGTAACAAGGACACAGAGGGCAAGCTCTTGCCAGCCTGCACACTTGTCTCCTACTTCCCAACCTGTGGGACAACAGAGGAACCCAGTGACAAGGAGGCCATGGAAATTTCGGTAACTGACAGAGATAGCAGTGTAGAAACAGGACATAGCTTCAAAGATGCAACAGCAAGGGTGTCCTGGGTGACTCATGGGCCACTCCCAGCTCTCTGGCCTCCAGGTGGGAGGTCTTGTACATGCGACTCAGTCAGAGGAAGAGTCTGGTCAGTCCAAGCCCAATTACATCTTAAAAGGTGTGGGAGCATGTAAGTTGCTCAACCAAGGAAAACAGGCATTTGGGAATTATTTCAGGTTCCTGCTCCACCATAAGGCAACTTAAAAAAAAAAAAAACTATTATTTTCAAGAACATAACAGGAGAAAAATTCCAAGGGGAGGAAAAACTCATTACTTTCTATGGATTAGGTGTGCGTGTAGGAGGGTGCTCTGGTTTGTTTGTTTGTTTGTTGTCTAACAGTTGATTTTTGTGTTTTATCCAAGGATGGAAAGGTCAGAGAAAAAAATTAAACACATTACCTTTCAATAGTCTCTTCTGGGATGAGCAGAACCTCTGGGTTGGGGATTGAGGGACAGTGAGGGGGAGAAAAGCTGAAGTTCCCTGATCCCCACTCTGAGACCCTTTCCTTTCCTTCTCCTAGAGGTGGCAGAAGGGCATTATGGGACAGCCAGGTGACAAGGGGATGGCAAACTTAGGATGTTTGCGGGGGGCGGGGGTTGTCTGGGGCCCAGGGCAACCCAGAACTTTCTGGGGGCTTGCATAGTTGTCTTGAGGGGAGCCAGGAGGCTGGGGAGAAAGGTTTTGGTGATACAGAGAAACTATTAATAATTTAAAACTTGATATATGCTTGTCCTTTCTTTATCCACTTTCCTGGGACTGGGCATAGCCATGGATCCTTAACCACCCTACACCTTCTCCCCAAAACAGGGAGTTTGTTTTCCCATAGTCGGTGTCTCAGTGCTGGTTTGTTCATTTGGCATCTTCCCAGATGGCCTATTCCATATGTGGTGTGGGTGGCTGGCTGATCCCAGGGACAAGCCTGCTGGAAGACTGGGAGGGGGATCACTTCCTGCCCTCACCACTGCGTCTGGCAGTGGGTGCATATCGTTTGTAGTTGTCTTCTTCACCCATTTGTAAATTCACCCGGAAATCTTCTAGACATGGGAATTTGCTGAGATATTCTTGCAGTTTTGGGTCAATGTCCAAATTTTCAGCTTTAGAATATTTCAAGAAGGCCCACTTCTCCAGTCCATAAAGTTGGCCTGCCTCATAGTCCTTCACTGTTTCCTCCTGGAAATCCTTGAAGATGTCCAGCCTAAACTTTTTTTCCAGGCCATAACTGTAGTATCGAAAAAGGCACTGCAATCCATATCTGTAACTTTTTTTGGCTTCCTCTAGAGACAGCTGATTGAACTCTTTATACATCTTTTTGCTGAAGTGACCTCGAAGGAAGAAGGACCAGAAGCAGAAGAGGGTGTTCATCTCCTGAGACTCACCAAGGCCAGAGCGCTTCTGCTCTTTAAGGCAGGACTTCCAATACTTCTGGTAGACATGCTGTGTAAAGCCATTTTCCTTAAGCAGCTCATGAGAAATATATTGGTACTTGGCCAGTGACTGTATAGAGCCATAGCTGCCAACATCAGGCAATCCTTCCAAGGGGCTGGAGCTGATTGAAGCAGTCATGGGCCTGTGCTCCAGGTAATCATCCATCATCCAGCCCATGTAACTCTCCAAGTGTGGGTTTGAGCTGTGCCTTGTCTTCCTTTTTCGAGGCATCTTGGCAATTAGGGCCTGTCCTTCTTTCACCACTGGGTAAAAACGTGCTGCCTGACTAGAGCCTTTGAGCTGGGGCATGTGGGGGTTTCTGCTGTTGTGGTAGTTTGGCCACTTTGGGTTGGTGACAGTGGTTAGTAGGGAGCAGGCTGTGGTAGAGAGCTCTGGAGCACCAAACAACTTTTTGGCCAAGGCGTCAGTGGGAACTTGGAACAAGGGTGGCCCAGGAGGTACCTTCTGGTTGGTATGCACAGGGCATTTAGGGTTCAGCATGTTAAACTGCTCCCGACTGATCATGTTGAGCTTCTTGAAATTCTGGTCTTCTTGCTTAATATGAGAATACGCAGGTTCAGACTTTTCAATCCACAGGTCTTGTTTATAGTAGAAGAGCCCATCATTAATGAAGTTGGACAGCTCAGCCTTCATCTTGGCACGAGAGGTGTGGTTGCCTGAGCGATCCCGCCCAGGGTGCCTGCGCATGTGTGGTGGCATCTGGCTGATGGTGAGGGTGTTCTTTAGATTCCGGTTCATTAACATATGTCTTCTTCCTATAGTAGAATAAATGATATTAAGTATAGAAATTATATTTTTGCACACCTTCACTTGTGTTTAATTTGAAATTCCTAAGCAATCAAAATAATTTCTTCTGTAAGTCGGTGAATTAATAAATGGAATTAAAAGAAATCTCAAAATTGTTTTAGCTCCTCATATACCTTTTGTATTTTGCTTTTCTATTTTGTGTATGGTCACATTCTCATAAAGTTTGATAATCATAATTTTCAATTTGATATAAAAAGAATAATAGAGCATAATAGAGCATAAGAGAGGGGGTAATGGCTCAGTTGGTAAATGCACTTGTCACACAGCTTGGCAATATGGGTTCAATCTCCAGAATCCACACTTAGAAGGAGAAAACTGCCTCTGACAAGTTGTCCTTTAATCTGTACACATACACCGTCATACACATACACACACACCATTCCCACACAAAATTAATGAAAGAATACATGAATATGTATAATATTTTAAACTACACTAGAATCATCTGCTTTGCTTCTTTGTCATATTATCATTTGCTGGATAGCTTGTTTGCTTTTCAGAATCAAGGAAGAATTTAAATTCAAAAGACTTCTTTTCATTAGTATTCTAAAATGTACAGTCATCTCCTCTCAAAACATTTATGGAGTTTACATAATCTATTTAGCTATTCTACAGAATCTAATAGCTTTTTCTAAAGATCAAATATTTTTGCCTTGGAACTGACCCTAATTTTTCATAAAAAGTCTATTAGTGGAGGTATGCAAACCTTATCACTAACATGTCAACTTTATTACCATTAGGTTGTTCACCAAGTGCTTAAACCTTGCATCTGACCCTCTTATAAGTACACATTCAAAAGAATATCAAGTTTACTGAAACATAGGATTTCATAATTTTCCACTAGCTGGATAATAAAATAGAAGAATAGTTTACAGCAAAATCTAATTTAAACTCTCCCCTACTTTATTTCATCCTGTGGAATGTCATTAGACAAATCTCCTACAAAGACCATTTATAATACCACAACTTTGTGGCAGTCATTGTCTTGTCTCTAATTTATAGTTCCCACTCATATAATCCTATTGTATCTCCTGATAAATGATGATTATACCAGGAAAACTGATGTCTTATTCCCATAAACCTTGGAGTAAAATCTCCTTTATTTTAAAATATGCTGCTCTATCACCTATAGTATTAAGACAAACCTCAAAATTTTTTTTTCCAAACCTTAGAATTTTAATTCATATTTTCCTTATAGTAGTCTTAAAAATTAACATTTGCACAGCTCAATATATTTTGATATATAGCCTATGTGCAAAGAATATAAATAAAAATTAACAATAGTTCTTACATTATTTTACTGTTCTAACTGAGAAAATATTTGATGACTTAATATGGGAAGAGCTAAGGTTTTATGTCAGAGGATTCAATGAAAATGAAATAAATTAGTTTCTTGATTGAGACTTTATGTTCCTATAGGTAAAACTAAACAATAATGAGATGAGTATCTCTGAAAACAAAATGACTACTCATCATCTACGTTGTGTAGCATACAAAGGCATATGGTGAAAGTGATTGGGCATTTTCTTTATAGTCTAGGGGTTTCAGAGAATGCATTTATGATGAGATGACCTTTAAGAAGAAGCCTGTGGGATTTGAAAACATTTAATTATAGAAAAGAAAAAAAATCAAAGCTAAGGAAATTGACAAATGCAAGGGCTCTTAAGGAGGGGATGCCATTCACACATTTACAGCAAAATCTAATTTGGGTTGTAGAAATTCAGGCTTGTAGTGAAAAAAACCTATGAATTAAGTTTAGAATTTAGCAAGAACCAGATCGCTTAGGAACTGAGTACAGAGAAGCTGTGAGTTGATTTTCAGCAAGGGGTATATTCCAACTGATTTTATGTTTTAAACACTTTCATACTGTTATAAATAAATTTAATTTGAATGAGTGGAAGTAGGAATCTTGCAAATAGTGATTTCAGCAATAATGCAATATTCAAATAGAGTAAGAAAAAATTGAACACATGAGAAATACTGAAAGGGGAGTAGATGGCATTTGACGATGGATCGACTTAGTGGGTGAATACAACATAAGTATAAAAAAATACTGCTGTATTTCTGGAGCTGGAGAGATGGCTCAGTGTTTAAGAGCACTGACTGCTCTTGTAGAAGATCTGCGTTCCATTCCCAGCACCCACATGGGATCTAACAATCTTCTGTAACTCCAGTTCCAGGGAATCTGACTCCTTCTGACCTTCCACCAGCATTGCAGGACATAAGTATGCTTACAAACATGCAGACAAGACACTTATACACATAAAAAAATAAACATTTAAAAATACTGCTGTAATTCTGACTTGAGCCTTTAGTTATGAAACATGGCTTTTATTGACATACCATTTGTACCAGTATACAAGATATCTGCCACTTTTTTCTTGTTTACTTTGCATTCATACTTCTGAATATAGCATTCTGTTGGGGGATTTTTCTATTTTCCTAATTCATCATAAGTTGTGATGTCTTTCTCCAATTCCCAGCTTTAAGTATATATTATATATGCTTGACTTACCAACACTTTCCAATTCCCCATCAAAGTAATTGACTTAGTTGTAATACGTAACCTGGTCAAACACAACCATGGGTGTCTGCACTGAACTATTGGGAAAGAGATGCTTTTTAATTTTAGTTTTCCAAAATGATTAAGTAAGTAGGATTTTATTTTGAAATACCTAGAGACTATCGTGCTGAAGAAAACATGACAGAAAATGAGCACAAATGCAGCATTAAGCCAGGAAAGGAGGTAAAGTGAGAAATTTACTCCCAAGGATAACTTTATATCTCTAAAGTCCTATGCCTCAAGTCAGGTTTACTACATGACCTTTCTGTAACCTATACTAAAAATTAACTTTTACATGCCTGAGCTTATGAGAGTTGGATCTCTCTTCCAGATAGCCAAGCATTCCATTTCATAAAGTGAGACTTGTTTAGGTATATTAAGTTAGAACTACTTACTTAAGCTTTTGAAATTCAAATACAAGAACAGAGTTAAATTTGAATATCAGACAAATGAATATTTGTGAATTTATGTCACAGATATTGCTGAATCTTTTGAACCTTTTCTAGTTATCTTTCTATTGCCACAATAGAGCACCAAGACCAAGGCAACTAGTTTATTTAGCTTATTTATTTATTTACTTATTTATTTATTTATATATTTATTTATTTTAGTTAGTTAATTTAACTAGTTTATTTGGCTTATGGGTGTCAAGGAATAAAAGACCATATGGCAGGCGAGGCATGACAGGAGGCAGCTAGAGCAGAAAGCAAAGTGAACTCTTACCCCCCACACCCCCCTTGGTGATGTCCTTCCTCCAGCAAGACTGAACCTCGTACTCTTTCCCAAATAAGGTCATGGAGTGACAAAATATTCAAATACGTGGAGCCAATGTGTGTGTGTGTGGGGGGGGGCATTCCTTATTTGAACCACCACAAAGTTTATGCCTATTAGATACTCTTGTGAAGATTTCAAGTAGGCAGGTGTGTGTGTGTGTGTGTGTGTGTGTGTGTGTGTGTGCGTGTGTGTACAGTTGACCCTTTAGAAAGATAGAGGTTTTTAAAAAATATTTTACTGAATATTTTGTATTTTATTTTAAGTGCACCCCTGTCATGCAATGCCTGCAGATGTCAGGAGAGAGCTTTGAATTCTGCTGATGTTGGAGTTACAGATAATCCTTAGCCACCCTGTGGGTGCTGGAATCAAACCTGGATACTCTGTAAGAGCAGACAATGCTCTTACCCATGGAGCCATGTCTCCAGGCTCAGATTTCTGGGGATTTGATGACGGAATTTTCACAATAGTAACAGATTTCAAAGTTGTTGGACTGAAGAATTACAAAGTGGGAAACAACACAGAATCAGGAATGTGGTCAGGCTAAACCTGAGGATACCCTATTATGTCAGTTTCAAGTCTATCGGATCAAGAAGAATATATTTAAATTATTCAGAATTAACAATGGGAAAGGGTAGATGTAGAATGCCAACAAAAACAAGAAAGAAATGACTTCGAGGTATTTATCAGTATCTACAACAAAGACCGTCAAATTTCTGTCAAGATTAGAAACCCAGTCCTCCTGATCACTTGCATACTGAGCCTTTTCAAAGTTCTATTGTCTCCTATAACAATGCAAAAGATAATGGACATAAGGCTCCTTGAATACTTCTGGAAACATCATATATATATATATCATGTTTATATATATATGATGATATATATATGATGATATATATATATCATATATCATATATATATATATATATATGATATATATATATATTGAGAGAGAGATGCACAGAAAGGCATATTTTTTTGTTATTTGAAGACCTCAAAATTCTACTTTGGATTCTAGGAAACAGTTTCAGAATTTCAAGGCTTAACTATAAAGAAAAGTTCAAATAAACACAATTGGCCCTCTGTATGGATATTATTACTTCCATAAATGCATAAAAATGAGGATTGAATATAATAAAATGATGAACGTACTGAACATATAAAGATCTTTTGACTTGTTATTCATTATCTCTAAACAATACAGTATTGATGAATTTGCATAGCATTTGCATAACAACAGATAAAACTAATCAACAAATGATTTAAAGTGCATAGGAGGATGTGTGTAGGTCATATGAAAATATATCATTTCATATAAGGTATTTGAGCATATTCAAAATTTGATATACATGGGGGTTCTGAAATCAATCCCCCATAAGTAGGTAGAATTTACTATATATGTAATGGAAGTTGTTATATCACACTGTTCTGTTTATTTTTGAGAACATGAAAATAAACAGCTCTAGTGAAAAGCTGCTCTCAACTATGCCAAGAAGCAGAATAAGAGTGTTGGTATTCCAGAGTCAATTGGTCTTTCTACTCGACTGTCTGGGTTATATTCCACTTTCATGCTTTCTCCAGATAGTTATGAGTCAGTATTTCCTCTCCAATGTTACCTCTTGATTATTTCTACTCAATACAAAATTTTCTTCTTTTAACCCTTAATTAAAACTGGATTTTAACTTTGTTGATGAATTTTGGTTCTTTACTTCTTTTGTGACTGTCTTTTGTTTTTAACAAGAATATTCATTGTTATAAATGAAAATAAGGCAGTGCAGAAAGAATAGAAAATGAAAAATAAACCTACAGCCAACATCATCCTAAATGGAGAAAAGTTGGAAGCATTTCCCCTTAAAGGATGGAACATGGCAAGGCTGTCCACTATTGCCACTCCTCTTCAATATAGTGCTTGAAATGCTCGCCAGGGCAGTAAGGCAAGAAAGCAAAGTTAAAGGAGTACTAATTGGAAAAGAGAAAGTAAAACTATCCCTTTTGGCAGATGATATGATAGTTTACCTAAGGAAAGCTAAAAACTCCAGCAGAAAACTCTTAGAAATGATCAAAAGTTTCAGTAAAGTGGCGGGATACAAAATAAACCTACGAAAAATCAGTAGCCTTCCTTTACACCAACAATAAGCAACTGGAGAAGGAATATAAGGAGATCTTCCCAATCACAATAGCCTCAAAAAAATACCTAGGAATAAACCTAAGCAAAGACACCAAGAACTTCTATAACAAAAATTTTAAAACTCTAAAGAGGGGGATTGAAAAATGACATCAAAAGATGGAAAGACCTCCCATGCTCATGGATTGGAAAAATTAATATAGTAAAAATGTCCATTCTACCCAAATTAATATACAGATTCAGTGCAATCCCAATCAAAATCTCCATGAGCTTTTTCACAGACTTAGACAAAAAAATCCTTAAATTCATATGGAAAAACAAAAGACCCCGAAGAGCTAAAGCAACCCTGAGTGAAAAGTGCGATACTGGGAGGATTACATTACCAGACCTCAAGCTATATTACAGGGCTATAGTCATAAAGAGAGCATTGAACTGGCAAAAAAAGAACTATTGACCAATGGAACAAAATTGAAGAACCAAAATTGAGCTCATATAACTTCAGCCACCTCATATTTGACAAAGGGGCCAAAAAAACTCAATGGAATAAAGATAGCATCTTCAGCAAATGGTGTTGGCAAAACTTGATCACCATTTGTAGAAGAACAAAATTAAACCCCTACCTCTCACCCTATACAAAAATAAACCCCAAGTGGCTCAAAGATCTCAACCTAAAACCTGAAACCCTGAAGGTGATAGAAGAAAAAGTTCGCAGCAACCTACAAGACATAGGTGTAGGAAAAGACTTTCTAAATCAAACAGCAGCTGCACAGGAAATAAGGACAACCCCTGACAAGTGGAACCTCATCAAACTCAAAAGCTTTTGTACAGCTAAAGAAACAATCAAGGAAGAGAAGAGAAAACCCACAGAGTGGGAGGAAACCTTCACCACTGATACATCTGACAGAGCATTAACATCCAGAATATATAAGCTACTTAAAAAGCAAAGAAGTAAGAAAACAAATGACCTACTCAAAAGATGGAGTAAAGAGCTGAACTGAGACTTCACCAGTAAGGAAGTAAAGATGGCTGAGAAACATCTTAAAAAGTGTTCAACATCATTAATAATTAAGGAAAATGCAAATTAAAAACACATTAAGGTATCATCTCACTCCAATAAGACTAGCCAAGATCAAGAAAACAAAAGACACCAAATGCTGGAGAGCTTGTGGTGAAAAGGGAACACTCATCCACTGCTGGTGGGAAAGTAAACTGGTACAACCACTTTGGAAAGCAGTGTGGAGAACCCTTAAAAACTCAAAATGAGCCTACCACCTGACCCAGCCATACCACTCCTGGGTATATACCCCCAAGACGCATCCTACAGCAAAGATACATGCACATCTATGTTTATTGCAGTTCTCTTCACAATAGCAAAGACGTGGAACCAACCCAAATGCCTCTCAAAAGATGACTGGATAACAAAATTCTGGTACATCTACACAATGGAGTTCTATGCAGCAGTAAAGAAAGATGACATCATGAGCTTTGCTGGTAAATGGATGGAACTAGAAGCAATTATACTAAGTGAAGTAACACAGTCCCAGAATAAAAAAGGCGAATGGTTTCCCTCATTTGTAGATGCTAACACCAAACCCCAGTTGGTAGGCAAACTGAGCAACTTTATTACTATATTTCACTGTATCTGAAAGCAACTGTGCTATTACAATGTGAATCTATAAATGGGCTCTAGATTTGTCTTACCACTTATACTCACACATTGTCATTACCATATATAGATGGAGGAGATGTAGTCATATTCTAAAAAAAGAATGTAAAATTACACGACTTTATACCTGCATGCAAATTTACTGTTAACATGTGAATCTCTAAATGTGCTTAGGAATCAACCTACAGTTTATTTTCAGAATTTTTAATTTTGACTTATGTATGAAGTGTATATATGCATATTTTGGAATAATATAAAACAAAAAAGTATTGATAATAAAAAAAGAAAAATAAAGTCCTTTTCCTAAATCCCCAACCTCAGTCCCAAGTTCTTAAGATAAATGTTAGCATACATAATTCACTAGTGTTTACTAAGTGTTGATGTTGAGGTAAAAACTACTATAAATATTTCAGACACTCTGGTATATTTCATCCTCATAAAAGTATTTTTGGCAGTTAAGGGAAATGAGTCAGAGAGCAGATAAATAACTGTCAAATTCATAAAAGTGCTAAATATATAACATTTTTGACTAACATAAAATGAGTAAATATCGTCTGTGAAATACATCCAATAAATGTTACAGATTTAGGCATAGTGCTTGCATGTATAAATGGAAAGTTCAGGTCTTAGAAATTTTCTTTGTGAAACTAGAATTCCAAAATTTGTTATTCTTGTCTGAGTTCATCTCCTAGACCTATGCTTCTGTATGAGCATATGTGTAAGCTTCTCTATATAGTATATATGTATACATATATAATCTTTATATATAAAATATATATATATATATATAAAATATCTAAATATATATATATATATATTTCCCCTTTTGAGAGACCTACCTTTGATAGTAGCTTGACAAACCTTATGATGCCCTGGCCTAGAGTTTCCAAGAAAGTCGATAGTGCTATTTAAGTCAGATATTTAGCCTTGGTACAAGACCGGAATTCTCATAGTTGAAAAAGAATTTTCCTCTGATGACATAATACAGGGAGTTTGTGATGAACAAAACTGCCACATACCTAGGTAGAGATTTAAAGGTCTCTCCTCAGGGATAATAGCATAACATAGGCTTCTCACTTCCTATATGCTATTATATACTGGCTTCTATCAGCACCAGGTTTTAATATTATCACTACGTCCTATAAAATTTCAATTATAGTGGGAGAACACAAAAAGTAGCACATATTTTAAAAAAAACAATGCATTTCTGTGCAATGTTTTATAGTCAAATATTTCCATTCAATTTAAATTTCCCTATCAATGAGGAACAGAAAATCTAACAGGTGGTTGCTCATGTTGAACAGGATGAGAAACACAGAACCTAGGGGAGATTAACTTTGAAGGTTTTGATAGGTAGAAATTTGATTCTATGTTGGAGAAGCTGATTGCATGTCAACTTGATTAGTTGACATAGGTATATCTTGTTTTAAAGTATTTTTCAACTCATACAGTTCACTTGCCTCTCAAAATTTGAAGTGTTTAAGACAGTATTAAAGCAAGTCATAATTTGGTGGATATATGAATATTTCCTAGTTTTTTACTATGATGAAGAGGAAGGTTATGTGTCTTCAATATTAAAATTCTTCATTGAGCAGCTTCCAATACTGAAGCACAATATTAATTGATTCCAATTTTATTATCAGTATTTGCCTTTTGGTATTTGTTTCTCAAGAGGCTTCAACATATCAGTTGGCTGAAAAGCTCCAAGGTAATGCAATGGAAAGAACATCTTCATTCAAAATGATAAACCATATCAAATCATATTAGTGACAATGTTCCTACGTGGACTCTGAAGAATCTAGTTTGTCAATGACAGGAAAATAGGGCACAAGTTTGGAGACAATATAAACCTTGACATTTATTGGGAGAAATTTCGAATACTTCCACTAGAAGACATGTAGGTTTTGCAAAATATCTCATGTCATATCCTATCAAATTAATGAATCAATAAAATATTTAAGAAGGATTTACTCATGATATGTAATTTTATTCATTTTAAAAATAGTGAAGCACACTTGTTTTCAAACACTGAACAATTTATGTTTTTATACATTTTATTTTATTTAACCTAGTGCATTGATAGCATTTTAGGTTTTCTGCACATAGTTTTAGATTTGTATAGATATTATTATATCCCACGGTTTACGTATTATCTGATAACAATATTTTTAAACATTTTCTCAAGAAATTATTATTAGTTCTCCAATTAGCAATCAAATATCTAGTGATGAAGACTGTAGTAGTATAATTTGACCTCAGAGAATGGATAATTTCCTCCACCCTTTATAGTTTATTTATCCATTTCTTACTATAATAAAGTTTATAAAATGAATCCCTATTTACTTTCCCTCCATTCTAATATAATACCACTTAAAATTTTAAAATGCATATAGTAACATTTCAAAGACAAAGTGTCAAATAATTCTCCAGGATGAATTGATGCTCTCTATTCCTAAATGTTTGCATTCATATCAAGGCTCAAGAAAAGTGTCACAAATAACAGCTATAATTATTACAGTAAATTTGCTCCCTAAATGGACTTTAGGGAGAAAATGTTATGCTGTTATTTCTAGCACTGATATAAACTGAGTTGTTGAATTGAGGCATCACTTAGAACTGACCTGGAAAGGAAAAACAGGCAGTGCTGCTTAAATTATGGAATAATTGATATGGAATACCTTGATATTTTAAGACCTATTTAGTCTTCAATTATTTTGACTAAAAATCATAAGCTGCCACCTCCATAAAAATTTAAATAAGTCAATTAAGAGGAAGTATGATTTGGGTATTTTATACATTGTTGTTCTTATTGCTATTTTAATGTTATCTATATTTATTTTTGTTGGAAACTTACTTGGACCACACACATATAAAATTTAACATGGTTCCTAAATAGATAATTTTCTTCTAATAAAATCAATCATTGCTAAATCAACCGAACTTGTATGTTTCTTTAAATGAAACACCAAAATTATAGCTCCATTGTCTATGTGAACCCTGGAAGTGTTAGACCAAGAAAGAGTGATGGTCATGAGATATTTAAATTAATTGTTGATATTTAATTACTTAAATTCCTATTTATCAATTCATTAATACATATGAACTTTCTAAGAAAAGCAAGGCTGGAGAGATGGCACAATGGTTGAGAGCACTGGCTGCTCTTGCAAAGGAACCGGGTTTGATTCCCAACACCCACATGGGGGCTAACAACCATCTATAACTCCAGTTCCTGGGTAGTTCTATGCTTTCTTTTGACCTTAGTGAATAGGCATTACATGACATGGGTTCACTTATACACATGCAAACAATATACTACATTCATACACACATAAATAGAAATAATAAAAGAAACATAATTTGAGAATCATTTCCACATAAACCAATTTAGTCTAGTAGTATAGATCAGTTGCTAGATTATTTGTGTACAGTAAGGCCTGAGTTTGAATCCTCAGTTCATAGAAATCATTCATTGAGGGTCACACTTAAAATCCTAGCACAATAATACTTCAATGTCATCTTCATCTAAGTAGAAAGTTTAATGTAAGCCAGAGATATATGACACCCAGCCTCAACCTGACCAAGAAACAACAATAAAACTCATCCCTGGGACTCCAGACAGGCACAGGGACTCAGTGAAGTGCAAGTAAGGAAAAGCGGAAGTGCATTGACTCTTGGGGTCCTACAATCCCCAACCCCGTCAACCTGGTGGAGCTGTGGTGCAGAGGACCTAGAAGGCACAGCATTAGTAATTATAGTCTGTGCAGCCAATGTTGAGGCACCAGAATCCAAAGAAACAAATAAACAAATCCACATGCCAAAGACACAAAGAAAAAACAACATGAGAAAAGCTCATAATAAATCCACACCAAACTCTACCAACACTACAGAAGATCCCTACAATGAGACCTCCCAGGAAGAAAGCCAAAACACCTACCCTAGAAGAACAACTGTAGACATGTTCAAAGAACTTAGAGAACTAAGGGGAGAGAATGAAAAGCTCAAGAAAGACCTAGAGGGAGATAATGAAGAATGATGGAAAGAAATAAGGGGAGAGATTAAAATCTCAAGAAGGACCTAGAAGGAGATAATGACAAACGTTGGAAACAACGAAAGGGAGAAAATGAAAATCTGGAAGGAAGTGGAAACACTGAAAAGATCCCAGGCTGAAATGAAAAAAGAGAATGACCAATGAACCAAGGAGCTACAAGATGAGAATGACAGGCTCCAGAAGAAAGTGGAAAATCTAAAGAAATCACAGGAAGAAATAAAAAGTAAATTGAACATTCATGCAATCACCAGGAAAGGATGGGAAAAAGCCTCAGAAGCAGAATGGAAGAAGCAGAAAGAATATCAGATCTGCAGGATAATACAGAGCAAGTAGAAAGCTCAAGTAAAGATTATGAAAAATTAAAAAAACACAAGATTGGAACAACCTGGAAAAGTTGGACACTATGAAAAGACCAAACATCATAGGGATAGAGGAAGGAGAAGAATCCCAAGACAACACTGTTGACCAGATCTTCAATAAAATAGAAGAAAATTTCCCCAAACTGAAAAAACACAATCCCATATAAATTCAAGAAGCACATAGAACACCAAATAGACAGGACCAGAAAAGAAACTCTCCATGCCATGTAATTGTTAAAACCCTAGATGCTCAAAACAAAGACAAAATACTGAAAGCCACAATAGAAAAACAACAAGTTACATATAAGGGGAACCCATCAGAATCACAGCTGACTTCTCAGTTCAAACTATGAAAGCTAGAAGACATGGACCAAAGTATTCCCATGCAAAATGACTTTAGATGCCAACCCAGACAACTCTATTCAGCAAAAATGTCAGTTATAGTTGAAGGAGAAAGAAAAAAATTTCATGATATGAAAAAAGACGAAAGAATGCTTGTACTCACAAATTATCACTTATTGTTAAAAAAAATGAAAGCAAAACAAAACAAAAAAACCCAGAAAGATGCAGAAAAGTTATGGCAGAATGCATGATCTGGGATGGGTAGGGGTGGGGTGGTGGGAAGGGAAGGGGATATATGCCTGAACTGAATTGGAAAATAATGTATGAAATACACAAAGCATCAATAAAAAATAAAAATAAATAAAAAAAGAAACCAACACTTCAGAAAATCCTTGAGGCAATCCAAAGAACAGAGGAAAGGAGCAACTATACCTCAGCAATTAAAGAGAGAAATCAACAAAAGCATAAAAGAGTAAATACAAACCTAGACCAAGAATTCAAACAAAAAATAAGGGGAAAGGAAGCAACACACATCTCTCAATAATAACCTTGGATACTAATGGTCTAAACTCCCCAATCAAAAGACATAGACTGGGAGAATGGATTAGGAAACTGAATCCTTCTAGATACTGTCTACAAGAAAGAAACACATCCATCCTCAAACACAGACACCACCTTAGAGTGAAAGGATGGAAAAAATATTCCAAGTGAATAGTACCAAGAAATGAGCTGGAGTGGCTATTCTAATATCAGACAAAATAGATCTCAAAGTAAAACTACTCAGAAGAGACAAAGAGGGCCATTACATCCTTGTCAAAGGAACAATGAACTATGAAGAATTTACAATCTTAAATGTTTATGCACCAAACTCTGGTGCACCTAACTTTATAAAAACTAATCTGCAAGACCTCAAGACACAGATTAATCCTAACACACTAATAGTGGGAGACTTCAACACCCCACCGAGCCCCTTGGATAGATCAACTGCACAAAAAACATAGACAGACATCAGAACTGAACAATACAATACACCAAATGGACCTCACAGACATCTACAGAATATTCCTCCCAAACACCAGAGAATATACTTTCTGCACAGCACCTCACAGAACATTCTCCAAAATCAAACATGTACTGGGACACAGAAGAAACCTTCACAAATACAAAAAGATTGAAATAATTCCATGCATTCTATCAGACCATAGTGCAATAAAGCTCAACATCAACACCAGGATAAGCCCTGCTGCCTACAAGAACACATGGAGACTAAAAAACACACTCCTGAATAATGAATGGGTCAGGGAAAAAATAAAGAGTGAAATAAAAGTATTCATGGAACTGAATGAAAAAGGCAATACAACACAACAAAACTTGTGGGATATTTTAAAAGCAGTCTTGAGAGGGAAACTTATAGCCCTAAGTGACCACATCAAAAAAAAAACCAGAAAGGGAACAAATAAACTATCTAACAACACAGCTAAAAACACTTGAGAGACAAAAACAAAAGAACCCTAAATCCAAAAGACCAGAAGAAATCAGAAAAATCAGAGCAGAAATCAATGAAATAGAAATAAAGAAAACAATACATAGAATCAACGAATCCAAAAGCTCATTCTTTGAAAAGGTAAACAAAATAGGCAGAGCTCTAGCCCAGTTAACCAAAAAAAGAGAGCAACTCCAAATCAGTAGTAATCATAATGAAAGAGGAAACACAACAACAGACAAAGTAAAGATCCAGACAATCATACAGGAATACTTCAAAAATCTATACTCATTAATTTGAAAACCCAAGAGACATGGATGAATATTTGAAATCCTGGGAACCAACAAAGCTTAATGAAGAAGAGACTGAGAAAGTTTAAACAACCATAATATTTGAGGAAATTGAGGATGTAATATAAAACCTCCCAACTAAAAAAAGCCTGGGCCGAGATGGATTCACAGCAGAATTCTATAAAACATTTAAATAGGTCCTACAACCATTAAATCTGTTCAGAAGGATACAGAGGGAATTCTTCCAAATTCCTTCTATGTAGCCAGCATCACCCTAATACCAAAACCAGGCAAAGATACAACCAAAAAAGAAAGCAATATACCCATCTCATTAATGAACATAGATGCAAAAAATTCTCAACAAAATACTCGCAAATTGCATACAGACACACATCAAAAAGATCATCCATCATGACCAAGTTGGATTCATACCAGAGATTCAGGGATGGTTCAACATACATAAATCAATAAATATCATAAAACACATAAATGGACTGAATGACAAAAATCACACAATAATCTCAATTGATGCAGAAAGAGCCTTTGAAAAGATCCAGCATCCCTTCATGTTTAAAGTCCAAGAGGGAATCAGACTGAAGGGAACATTCCTCAACATGATCAAAGCCGTATATAGCAAACCCACTGCCAACATCATCCTAAATGGAGAAAAATTGGAACCATTTCCCTTAAAGGCAGGAACCTGGCAAGGCTGCCACTTATCGCCACTCCTCTTCAACACAGTGCTTGAAATACTTCCTATGGCAATAAGAAAAGAGAAGGAAATTAAAGGAGTACTAATCAGAAAAGAAGTTAAGCTATCCCTTTTTGCAGATGATATGATAGTTTACCTAAGGGATGCTAAAAACTCCACCAGAAAACTTCTAGAAATGATTAAGAGTTTCAGTAAAGTGGTGGGATACAAAATTAACCTGGAAAAATCAGTACCCTTTCTCTACACCAACAAATAACAAGTGGAGAAGGAATATAAGAAGACCTTCCCACTCACAATAGCCTCAAAAAACGATAAAATACCTGGGCACAAACCTATCAAAAGATACCATATATCTCTACAATAAAAATTTTAACTCCTGAAGAAGGAGATTAAAAATGACATCAAAAGATGGAAAGACCTCACATGCTCATGGACTGGAAAAATTAATATAGTAAAAATGTCAATTTTACCCAAATTTATATACAGATTAAATGCAATCCCAATCAAAATCCCCATGAGCTTCTTCACAGACTTGGAAGAAAATCCTTAAATTGATATGGAAAAACAAAAGACCCAAATAGCTAAAGCAACTCTGAATGAAAAATGCAATACAGGGGGTATTGATCAACCAGACCTCAAGCTATATTACAGGGCCATAATCACAAAGACAGCCTGGTACTGGCACAAAGACAGACGCATTGACCAATGGAACAAAATTGAAGATCCAAACTTGAGCTCATACAATTTCAGACACCTCATATTTGACAAAGGGGCAAAAAATACCTCAATGGAGGAAGGATAGCATCTTCAGCAAATGGTGCTGGCAAAACTGGATCACCATTTGTAGAAGAACAAAATTAAACTCCTACCTCTCACCCTGTACAAAAATCAACTCCAAGTGGACCAGAGATCTCAACGTGAAACCTGAAACCCTGAAGGTGATAGAAGAAACAGTTGGCAACAACCTACCAGACATAGGTGTACGAAAAGACTTTGTAAATCAGATAGCAGCTGCACATGAAATAAGCTCAACAGTCAAGAAATGGGACCTCATCAGACTTAAAAGCTTCTGTACAGTGAAAGAAGCAATCAAGGAAGTGAAGAGAAAACCCAAAGAGTGGGAGAAAATCTTCACCAGTGATTCATCTGACAGAACATTAATGTCAAGAATATATAGATTACTCAAAAAACAAAAAAAAAAAGTAAGAAAACAAGAGATTTACTCAAAAGATGGAATAAAGAGCTGAACAGAGACTTCACCAGTAAGGAATTAATGATGGCTGAGAAATATCTTAAAAAGTGTTCAGCATCATTAGTAATTAAGGAAATGCTAATTTAAACCACTCTCAGATACCATCTCACTATGATACAACTGCGTAAGATCAAGAATACAAAAGACACCAAACGCTAGAGAAGTTGTGGGGAAAGGGGAGCACTCATCCACTGCTGGTGGCAATGTAAACTTGTATAACCATTATGGAAAGCAGTGTGGAGAACTCTTAAAAGACTCAATATGTGGGGCTGAAGAGATACCCTAGCAGTTAAGAGCACCGACTGCTCTTGCAGAGGACCCGGGTTCATTCCCCAGCACCCACATGGCGGCTGAGAACCGTCTGTAACTCCAATTCCAGGAGAACTCCAGTTCCAGGGGAATCCGAGACCCTCTTCTGACCTCTGCGGCATTGTACGACATGGGTGCACAAACCTACATGCAAACAGTACATTCATACACATACAAAAATAAATAAAATAAAAAAGACTCAATATGAGCCTACCACCTGACCCAGTCATACCACTCCTGTGTATATATCCACAAGACTCATCCTACCACAAAGTTACATGCACATCCATATTTATTGCAGCTCTCTTCACAATAGCAAAGACCTGGAACCAACCCAGATGCCTCTCAACAGACGAGTGGATGACAAAAATTTGGTACATCTACACAGCGGAGTACTACTCAGCGGTAAAGAAAGATGACATCATGAACTTTGTAGGTAAATGGATAGAACTCGAAGCCATTAGACTAAGTGAAGTAACACAGTCCCAGAAAAACAAGTGGTGAATTGTCTCCCTCATCTGTGGATGCTGACAACAAATCCCCAGATGAAAGGCAAGGTGAACAGCATTATTGTTATATTTCTGTTTATCTGAAAGCAACTATGTTATTATAATGTAAATCTCTTAACAGACTCTAGAATCAATCCACGACTTACTTTCAGACTCTGTAATTACTCTATATGAGTGGAATTTATGTATTCATATTTTAGAGCAATATAAAATTAAAGGAGTTAAATGTGAATTCCTAAACATTAAGAATAAAACCTCATCCATTAAGGGTTGGGCATAGTTACATATACACTTAATCTCAGTAATTGGGAAGCAGAGGCAGGTAGATTTCTCCTAATTGCATGCTAGCACGCTCTAAATATTGAGTTCCAAGCAAGCCATGACTACATTGTTAGATGATATATCAAACAATCCTCCCAAACTGTACCATTAATATCAGTTTTCACACATGTGGTTATGATATTTTCATGGGGGAAGTATTTTTTAGTTTGTCTGGTTTGGTTTGCTTTCATATTAATTGCATGAGACTAAATTCATTCTTCAATTTTTGGAAGTAGAGGATATTTTCAGAAACTTAATCCTAGAAATAAGGTTGTCTTAGAAAAAGAAATATTACTGTGTTTCTCTCATCTTTGGATTTTGGAATTTTGGGGGGGGGTCTTTCTGAGACAGGGTCTCCCTTTATCCCCAGCTGGTCTGGAACTCACTCTGTAGACCAGGCTGGCCTTGAACTCACAGAGATCCACCTGCCTCTTGCTCCTGAGCACTGGGATTAAAGGCATGTGTCACTACACCCGACTATGGGTTGTAGAATTCTAAAAATAGACACATGAAAGCAGAATAGAGAACAGGGCAAATAAGAATAGCAGAAATAGGGAAGGAAAAAGTAGAGAAAAGCGAGCCATGAATACTCAAGCATTGTCCAAATACAACATACACTTGACAATTTTTATGATAACCAATACTATTTTTAAAGAATGTACAGCAATTAAATACACACATTAATACATCCTTTTTCATCAGCTCCACACTATTCTATCTGCTTCACTTTGACTGACTCATTCATTCATACAATGAGAAAAAAATAGAGGATAAAAATGGTTAATTTCCTAAAGATCAAAATGAAAATATCATTATATCAAAATGAGGAGTAAACATAAATATGGGAATATAAAAATAAATGTTTGGGGCCAGGGAAATGGGTCATCAGATAAAAGGATTTGCCTCACAAGTCTGAAGACATGAGAATAATCTGTAGAAGCCACATAAAAAGCTGAACATAATTCTTGCATGGTGGCACATGCCTGTAATCCCAGCACTTGGGGGGCAGAGGCAGGCCCAGGTACACAGGCACACAGAACACACAGACACAGACACAGACACACACACACACACACACACACACACACACACACACACACATAGCCCTTTAGTAATTTTTTTTAATTTTGAGAGTGTTATTTATAGCTATTTGAAAAAGAATATAAAGAAACTGCTTCAGTCACTATGGAAGTAAGTATGGAAGTCTCTCAAAAGCTATAAATAGATCTACCATAAGATTTAGCTATACCACTCTTGGGAATATGCTCAAAGGACTCTATATCCTTTGAGATACATGTTCATCCATTTTCATTGCTACTCTAGTCACAAAAGCCAGAATATGGAATCAGCCTAAATACCCATCAACTGATGAATAGAAAATGAAAATGTGGTACATTTACACAATAGATTATTATTCATGTTAAGAAAAGCGAAGTTATGATGTTAGTAGGTAAATGAATGGAACTGGAAACAATCATTTTGAGTAAAACAACAGATACCTAGTGTTCTGGTTTGTCATCCATTGCTGTGACAAAACATTCTGACCGACACCAACTTGGGGAGGAAAGGGTTTATTCAGCTTACATCTCCTGAGTCACAGTTCATCACTTAGGGAGCCCAAGGCAAGAACTCAGGGCAGAAACCTGGAGGCAGGAGCTGGAGCACAGGCCATGGAGGAATGCTGTTCACTGGCTTGCTCCCCTGGCTCATGCCCAGCCCGCCTTCTTATACAGTACACAAAAACCTGCCCAGGGTGGCACCACTCTTGTGGGCTGGGCCCTCCCACACTGCTCGACCATCAAGACAATACTCCACAGATGTGGCCACATGCCAATCCAATGGAGCCAATTCCCCAATTGAGGCTCCCTCAACCCAGGTGTGTCAAGTTGACACTAAAGCTGTCCAGCACAACTGACCCCTTGTCAACTTGACACATAAAACACATCACTATTAAACCACCACCTTTCCAGTTCTTATCCCCAAAGTATGATAACATTAATCACAACCTAAGACAGTATAACCTTAAAAGCCCCACAGTCCTTATAATATCCAAACACTTAAAAGTTCACAGTCCGTTGAAAGTCTCTTAACTGTGGGCTGATGTAAAATCCAAAACAAGTACTGTCTAATTTCAAAGGGAAGAATCAGGTACACTCAAACCAAACCTAAGTCCAACAAGTAGCTCAAGGCTGGACACCTGGGACTGACAGTCTTCTGGGCTCCAAAGGGTTTTGGCAGCTCCCCTTCTCTGACGCTGTCATAAGTGGCACACACAGCTCATCTTGCAGGCCCAGGCCAAATCCATTTCACACCTGCCACTGCTCTTGGTGGTCATCCCATGATCCCGGCATCTCCAAAAAGCTGGGGTCACCATAGAAACTGAGGCAGCACCTTCGCCAATGGCTTATTCTGACCTCTCCTGGTGCAAAGCTTCAGCTTCTCTCCATGACCCCTGCAAACCGGTGGTCTTCACTGCAACCGAGGTGCACTTCCACCAATGGTCTTTCCTGACCTCTCACAGTGCAAGCCTCGGCTGCTCTCTGTGACCCCATCAAATTTCAACACCAGAACCACATAGGAGACTCTAATATGTTACCAAGTCCTGCTTCTGGCTCGAGATGGAGGTTCAGGCCCCTTCTTGATCACAGCTTCTGTGTTCTGACCCTGAAGAAATTCTTCCCAGAAGAATTCACTACAGTGATGCTGGTCTCTTGTTACTTGCAGCTGATTTTTCAGCCCCAGCTAACCAGCATCAATTGTCCCAGTACAACAAAGATTTCACTTCAGG
This sequence comes from Rhizomys pruinosus, assembly GCA_009823505.1. Classification (NCBI taxonomy): domain Eukaryota; kingdom Metazoa; phylum Chordata; class Mammalia; order Rodentia; family Spalacidae; genus Rhizomys; species Rhizomys pruinosus. The sequence goes on from VZQC01002514.1 coordinate 753,856, forward strand.
GTTCTGGTATCTTGTTACTTACAGCTGATTCTTCAGCCCCAGCTGACCAGAACACACAGATTACACAGTCCTGATGATCTCCACTCCCCTTTGAAACTAGAAACTTCACAAGCCAGGTCTCCATCTTCTACAACTCCTTCAGCAAAACTTCTCCAAGCTCCACAGCAATGGATCTTTAGGCATTCAATGATCTTTCCACCCCAAAGTTCCAAACGCTTCCACAATCCTTCCCCAAAACACCAAGGTCAGGACTGTCACAGCAATACCCCACTCTGCTGGTATCAATTTCTGTTCTGGTTTGTCATCCATTGCTGTGACAAAACATTCTGACCGACACCAACTTGGGGAGGAAAGGGTTATTCAGCTTACATCTCCTGAGTCACAGTTCATCACTTAGGGAGCCCAAGGCAAGAACTCAGGGCAGGAACCTGGAGGCAGGAGCTGGAGCACAGGCCATGGAGGAATGCTGTTCACTGGCTTGCTCCCCTGGCTCATGCCCAGCCTGCCTTCTTATACGGTACACAACAACCTGCCTAGGGTGGCACTACTCATTGTGGGCTAGGCCCTCCCACATTGCCTGACAATCAAGACAATACTCCACAGATGTGGCCACAGGCCAATCCAATAGAGCCAATTCCCCAGTTGAGGCTCCCTCAACCCAGGTGTGTCAAGTTGACACTAAAGCTATCCAGCACACCTAGAAAGAGAAACATCATGTGATTTCTCTCGTTTGTTATGCTTGATATGAAACTTTAGGTATGTGTGTTGTATTTGGAAAACTCATAGAGATAAGAGAATGAGAAAGGGGCCATGGAAGGTGGGTTCTCAAGGGAGGTAAGATAGAACACAGTGGTAAAAACAAGAAAAGAGTTGTGACATAATAAGAAGGATTAAATGGGAAGAAGTATGGGAGAGTAGAGTATTGGTAAGGATAACCAACATTAAAGTCCTCTTTAAAAAGCATATTGAAATCTACTGTAGAAACTTGCTTAAACATACAAATACACCTAAGTAAAAGAGTTAAAATGCAGTTAACCAATAATGGGTTGACAATTCCCCCACTATATACTGCATGTAGTAAACGACAAGCCCTGTGTCAGGCATGGGTTATATCTCTTGGAATTGCTGGCCTCTGAGTTCATAATGTTACTTTCCACTAGTGTTTGATACATTCCAGAACCTGATGTAAGACCTCATTGTGGGAAAACACGCCATGCTTAAGTCAGAGAATATGGAGAAATCAAGTTCGTACTGATAAAGCAGCTTCATCTCTACTGGCTAGCTTTCACATTTCTGGAAGGTGTTATTCACACTACTGGAAGACAAAAAAGTAATCATCAGTCTTTCTCAGCTGTAAACCCTGTGAGTTACAATGATATACAGCATAGCAAGACATCCCCACTGGTATAATAGTGGCGTGAATATCATGCGAATAATTAACTACCATCTAACTGATTTTTAAGCTTTATTCCATGACATAGAGCCCATACCTGGCACTATTTTCGCTGCTATAACTACACAAGTCAAAGGAACTAATATTATTGATGTAAAATGAATAGTATCTTCTTGCAATGATTTTACCTTGTATCCATACATGAAGGTATATTCAACTCTCACCAGAGATATTTCTTTTTACAGTAGATTGTGATTAAGAGAGAGAACTACAACTGATCTACATACAAAAAGTAAAATACTACAGAATGTCTAACCCTTAATGTACACCTATATCATATACTCTCTTCTTAAGACATAGTACAGTCATCATTGCAGAAGAGAAGGCAAAAAGACTGTAAAAGCCGCAGGTAGTAGATATCTACAAGAAAACTAGGAAACTGTTTTCTGAATACAACGGGGTAAACATGAACCTGCAGTAGTTGTGATACCATGTGATAGATCTGCAGAAGCTCAAGCAAGAAGACAACCCAGCATTGTCATCTCTAGCCTAGCTAAGGATCTATTGGAAACTGGTAGATACTGGGAAAGGCAGAGGCAGGTTTCTTTAACAATATGCATAATAGGAGTTTTGAACATGCTTCAGTGGATGGCTTGAAATCACAATTGGGTTATAAAAAATGACACAAAGTAGAATGTGTCTTGGTAACAGCTGTGTGACCCTACATCCTAATGTTCATTAATATTTGAGCAAAAGAAGCCAAATAATTTCTTCCAAACTTGGGTCATATACATTTAAAATTATTTATTTATTTATTTATTTATTTATTTTACATGTATGTTTTCAGTGCATTCATGTGAGTGTGCCCATGAAATCAGTATTCCTGGAATTCAGAAGATGGTGTTGGATCCCATGAAACTAGAGTTATTGATGGTTGTTAGCTGCACTGCCATGTGCATGCATGGAGCTGGGAGCTAAACCTAGGTCCTTTCTAAGAGCATCCAGTACTCAAATTCTTAACCATCTCTCTGGCTCCTGCATATTCCTTTTTCTTATTAATACAAGCTTATAAGAATCATTTTAATTTTATAACTGTCAGCTTTACCATAATTACCAAATTTTGTCTAAAATTTCTATCTTAGACAAATCTATAAGCACTTCCATAAGTAGAAATCAATTGAAAATCTCTCAGGAAGAAAATACATTTTAAATATTAAGATAATATTTATGTAGAAAATGGTAAGGTTTTATTGAGAATTTTTGTATTATTAAAAATTAAGTGAATGATTAGAATTGCCAGAGGAACATTGCTTCATATGGCTTTCTGTTCAATGTGGATTGCCAATGTGGGAGAAAATCCTTGTAAATCTTAGCATTTCTCCCACACAACCACCTACACAGATGATCACTTGACTTTCAAGCTAACAATAGATGTGTTAGTAAAGCTCTCACCATCTGCAAAATGAGTGCATTGAAAGAAAGTATCTGAAGCAGACAGTGGTAATTCTTATATACTGTGATTAGCATTTTATATTTATGTTCTAAGGTAAGAATTTAAGCTATGATAACTCCCAGTTTTAAAGGGTCAGTACCTCTTACAGTTCCCCTAGTAAATAAGTTCAGTGCCAGACACCAGATCTGTGTTAGAAAAAAAAAATCACTCTGAACTTCCATCTACTTAGAATTTATTTGTATTTATGAATCCAAAGATAAATTATGATATATTTATTTATCTTCACTGATAATATTCAAAATCATGTACACTAGCTGTAAAGCCCTTCTATGATGACATGATTCCATCTAATTTCTTTAAATATAAACTCATTTTTTGTTTCTATTTTACAAGCAGATTGATGCACATTATAAGAAATGTTTCCTATCATTTTATGTGGTTTGGTTTCTTTTAATTTCTGATTTTTAAATCACAGAAGAAAGAGTCCCCTATTATTGATATTTCAAAAAATCCTAAGGCAATAGGTTAAGAATGAATTATCTAGAGTTTTCATAGATAACAAATCAATATAAAGGCTCCTGAGCTGAATTTTTTCATCTGTGGAAGTTGATATGTTATAAAAATATTAGTCCTGTTACTGACAGAATAGTAGGAGAGGCCCAGTTTGTTCATGTCAACAATAACAGATACTATACCACTCTACACCTGCAACATCTCAGGGTTTTCAAATTCTATGCTCCTAAAGTTTGCCTGAATTATCGTGTACTTCAATGTATCTGAAAAATACAATCTATAATGTATAAGTTAGAAGAGTTGATACCTGCCAACCCAGCAAGCTTGGCTGTGGCTGGGGGTGGGGAGAGGCCTGAACCAGCTCCCTGCAGACCAGCCAACTCAGCAAAGCAAAGTGACACTAAGGCAAAGGCCAGGACTGAATCCGCTTCCTGTGGACTGGCTGACCCAGCGAATGCCCTACAGAAGATTCCTACATAGAGAACGTCCTGGCTATAGCCCAGGACACAGATCTTAAAAGCTCTATCATAGACATACTCAGAGAACTCAAGGAATATAAAGAACGCACAGATAAACGAATCAAAGAACCAGAAGGACAGAATGAAAAACACCAGAAGGAAGTAGAAATGCTGAAGAAATATCAGGGTGAAATGAAAAAGGAAAGTGAACACACAGATAAATGAATCAAAGAACTATGAGTGAATAATAAACATAAAGAACACACAGACGAACAGATCAAAGAACTAGAAGGAGAGAACTACACACTCCAGAAAGAAGTGTAAATTCTGAAGAAATCTCAGGCTGAAATGAAAAAGGAAATCGAACACTCATCCAGTCAACAGGAAAGAATGGGAGAGATCCTCAGTAACAGATTGGAAGAAGCAAAAAATAGAGCATCAAGACTGGAAGATAACATGGAAGAATTGGAATGCTCAAGAAAAGATTATTAATTTTTTTTAAATGCAAGATTGGAATAATCAGGAAATAGGTGACACCATGCAAAGGCCAAACCTCCGCATCATAGGGATAGAGGAAGGATACAAATCCCAGCATAATGAGATTGACCAGAACTTCAACAGGATTATAGAAAAAAAATTTCCCAAATTGAAAAAACAAAAAAAACATACCCATACAAATACAAGAAGTACATAGAACGCCAAATAGACAAGATCAGGAAAGAAATACTCCACGCCATATCATAGTAAAACACACTAGATGCTCAAAACAAAGACAGAATACTGAAAGCCACAAAAGGAAAACAATTTACATATAAAGGGAAACACATCAGAATTACAGCTGACTTTTCAATGTAAATGATGAAAGCCAGAAGAGCTTCTGTCAAAGTATTCTCAGTTCTAAATGACTATAGATGCCAACCCAGGCTAATTTACCCAGCAAAAATGTCAATTATATTTCTAGGAGAAATAAAAATCTTTCATGAAATAAACAAGATGAAAGAATACATTTCCAGAAAACCAACCCTACAGAAAATACTGGAAGCAATTCTAAGTACAGAGGAAAGGAGCAACTATTCCCTAGCAGGAAAAGAAAGTAATTAATGAAGGCAAAACTGTGGAAATCCAAACCTGGACCAAAAGTGCAAACAGAAAGTAAACTGAAGGGAAGCAATATTTATCTCTTAAATATTAATGGTCTGAACTCCCCAATCAAAAGGCACAGAATGAGAGAATAGATTAAGAACTTGAATCCATCATTTTGTTGTCTAAAAGAAACCCATCTCACCTTCAAGGACAGGCACCACCTTAAGGTGAAAGGATGGAAAAAATATTCCAAGTAAATGGTACCAAAAAGTAGGTGTTGCTATTCTAATATCAGATAAAATAGACTTCAAATTAGAACTAATCAGAAGAGATGAAGAAGTTCACTACATCTTTATCAAAGTAACAATTAACCATGAGGATTTCACAATCATAAATATATAGACACCAAACACTGGTGCAAGGAAGAACTCTACTGGACTTCAAGGCACATATTAACCCCAGCACACTAATAGTGGGAGACTTCTATACTCCGCTAAGCCCATTGCACAAACCAACTGGACAAAGAATAAGCAGATAGACATCTGAACTTAATAATATGATTTAACAAATGGACCTAACAGACATCTATTGAATGTTCCATCCGAACATCAAAGAATGTACTTTCTACTAGGCACTCAATGGAACATTCTCCCAAATCAACCATATACTAGCACACAGAGCAAATCTCAACTAATACAACAAATTTGAGATAATTCCATGCGCTGTATCAGACCTCAGTGCAATAAAGCTCAATATCAACACCAGAAAGAGCCCTACTAGCTACAAGAACTCATGGAGATTAAACAATAAACTACTGAACAATGAATGGGTCAAAGAAGAAATAAAGAAAAAAATATTCCTGGCACTAAACAAAAAGGATGATATAACACCACAAAACATATGGGACCACTTTAAAAGCAGTTAAAAAAGAGACTGAGAAAAAGATGAAAGACATGTATGGCAGAATACATGAGCTCTGGTGGATTGGGGGCCAAGAAAGGAGAATGGGTCTAAATTGGATTGAAATGTTGTATGAAATGCACAAAACTCCAAAAAAAGTTTTAAAAAAGCAATAACAGCCTAAAAACGAAGAATTACTGTAACTCCAAAATATCATACAAAATACCACTGCCTAAAATTCTGTGATGAAATGTGCCCTTAATGATAAACATAACCTTTCGAAGACCTATTTTTATGCAGAATATTTTAGAAAGAGTAATTAACTGAAGAAAAAATAACTTAGTATAATTTAGCTTGATTTTTTCCTCTAAAATAGACTTGTTATGTAAAATAATATTAAGAAGAAATTAGAATTATGGGGAAAATAAAATATCATCTAGTATAAGCTTTTCATTTTATAGATGATAAAAGTGAGGCTCACACAAGCAGATAAGCACAAATCCAGAGATAATCCCTAAGTTCCCTACATCTTGTCTAGTATTTCCAATCCACTATAATAAAATACCATGAGAACAGTGGTCCCTTGGGTTGAGGGTAAGAGGGTGATGACAGGAAATGGAAAACAGAAGAGTAAGAGAAAAGTTGTGCTGTCTTCCAATTACTTCCCTAGGTGATACAGAAAATAGAGTCAGTAGAGAAGGGTATTTTTGCCAATATATATATATATATATATATATATATAATATTTACTATAATATTAGTGAGTTAAGGGTGTAGAGAACAGCATTGCAACTCAACAGTCCCTCCTTTTCAAGGTATAGAAAGACTATTTGTCACCTGATTAATATCCATTTAATTTACTTCTCTTGTCTTATTGACCTAGCTTGACTTTCATTTACTATATTGGAATGGATTGGGCATATAGTGCACTGTGTTGTATGATTTTAATGGGAATATTTTGAGGTTTCCTCCATTTAGAATGATATTCACTATGATTTTCCTGTATATGGCCTTAATTATATTGAGGTATGTTCCCCCCAGCCCAGTTACCTCTTGAAGGTCTACCATGAATACATGCTGATTTCTGTCAAAGGCTTTTTCTGCATCTATTGAGATTATCATGTTTTATTTTTGGTCTTTAAGTACTTTTATATAATTAATTACATTTACTGAATTACAAAGACATAAACAAAAATAAAGAAAACTAACTATCCAATAAAAAATTGCCTAGGGATCTGAACAAAAAGTTCTTGAAAGAAGAAATTAAAATATCTAAGAAGTACCTTAAAGAGTATACAACATCCTTAGTTAATTAGGGAAATGAAATTAAAACTAGATACCTTTTTATTCTATGCCAGAAGGGCTAAGATCAACAGAAAAAATGACAACAAATGCTGGCAAGTAAGGATGGGAAGGGAAACCCTCATCCATTGCTGGTGTAACCATTGTGGAATTCAGTGTGGATGAATCTTAAAAAATTAAAATATATCTAACATATGATACAGTTATACCACTCATTGGAATAAAGTGTGATAAAGCCAAAGGACACATCCTACTACAGAGATACTTATACAAACATATTTATTGCTGTTCTTTTCAAAATAACTAAGACATCAAAACAACCTAAATTTCTCTCAACAAGTGAAGATGAATGGATAATGAAAAGGTATTACATTAATACACTGGAGTTATACACAGGAGTAAAGAAAGATGCAATCATGCTGTTTACAAGTAAAGGGATGGAAATATATACTAAGTGAAGTAATACAGACTCAGATAGACAAGGAAAATATATTCATTCTCTTTTGTGGATCCTAGTTCCAAATCCTCAGATGTAAATATATATCCTGATGTAACTGGAGGAGGCAGGGATTGGAAGTCAATCATGGGTCTAAAGGGAAAGAAAGAACTCAAAATAGGATAATAGTAAGAGACATTCAGGTAGTATCTTGGATGAAAGGGGAAAATGGTGATACTTTAACTGGGGAGGGAATATGAAGGGTGCTATATGAGAAGAGAGAAGAAAGATAAATGTTGTTTAGGTCGTGTCAAAAACAAAAAGGGAATATATTAGCTCAAAAAACCTATTTGAAAAATTATGGGACTGGAGAGATGGCCTAGCAGTTAAGAGAGCCGACCACTGTTACAGAGGACCCGGGTTCGATCCCCAGCACCCACATGGTGGCCGAGAACCATCTGAAACTCCAATTCCAATTCCAGGGGAATCCGACACCCTCTTCTGACCTCCACGGCATTGCACGACACGGGTGCACAAACTTGCATGCAGACAGTACATTCATACACATACAGAAATAAATAAAATTAAAAAAAAGAAAAATTATATACAGTATTACTATATATATATATATATATATATATATCTATCTATATATTATATATATATATATACATATGTGTAGCTGAAGGCTATAAAACCAATAAAACACTGCCAGAGAAACCTCCTTTAGAGTTGTTCATCAAGGTAATCCAAAAGAATGCCCCAATAACTAAAAGCTATTGTCACAGCCTTTGATAAGACCAGATTCATGGAGACTATCATAACTTTCCACAACTGGTTAAACACAGGGAATGAATGACTGTGAGGTGCTCAGCAGCAAGTTATATACATCCAATGGTAATTCTACATATAATGTTCAGGGAACATAGCTGAATAGGATAAAAAAGAATATTAATTCATCTCTCAGCTCTCACTAGCAAAGATTTCTAATGCAACAATTTGTACTTAATACAGAAGGGAAAACTGGATCAACTGCAGGGAATAAGAGAGTACAGAATGATTATCACTGAAAAGGACATCTATATCAAACCTCTGCCACCCAAAGCTCAAGGAGCATTGCAGAAGAGAGGATGAAAAGTTTTTTAAGAGCCAGAGCTGATTGATGACAACGACGAAACAAAGTTTTCCAGACAAGATGTCTCTCATATTAATTCACAGCAATGGTAACAACATGCACAAAACATGCAAACTGAAGCCAGACAAATTCCCAGCATAGACGTGGAGAAGTGGATAAGAAGCCCCAAACCTCTCTTCAGAATCACTGGAAACAAATAACTACTGGGAGAGGTAGACATGGTTTCCTTTAAGTGTGTGATAGGATAAACAGGTTCCAGTGGATGGATATACACCAAAGGATGTTCAGAGATACAAGCTTGACACATTGAGAATTAATATATATGACCATGTACATGAAATCCAGAAAGTTGAGTATAAGAGGGAGCATATGTGCAAACATGTCTAAATGTGTTCAAAATATATTATATGAAATTGTCTACATTTTAATAAAAATACAGAAGAAAACTGAAACTAGAATATGATTTGAACAGCTCTTTTCAATATTTCCTGTCTTGGTCTAAAAGCAAATTGTTAAGGGTTGGGATGTATATAAAAATAATACTTCTTTTTAGAGTATTAGAGGATTATTTCTCTTATAAATGAGAAAATAATAAAAGGGAGTAAGCATTAAGATGTACAAAATGTAAAAATTTAATTTTATAAATATATATTCTATTAATTTCACACAATGCACATGGTAAGTTCAAGAAGAAAAATAAGAAAACTTGAAATATGAAATGATAGCCAATGTGGCTCCATATGTTTGGTAAATTTCAATATATTTGAAATGATAAAATATTTCCATTTTTCTCATGTTGGGTTATTGTGTTGTTTTAAAAACATTTTTTTTCTAGTGGTTTATAATATCTCCTAACCATTAGAGGATGTAAGCTTGTGACATCAGCCGTGGGTTATTCCTCCAAGGAGAGAGCCAATAGCCAATTAGATTTGGGATATAAAGACATATGGCTGCCACTGCTGCACAGTATTTCCAGGCAGATGAGGTGTAGCTGGTGCTGACGGAGGAGTCTTGCTTGACTCAAGGAGACCTATATTTGCTTTATTGGTTTAGTGGCCTTTGGTAACACTCTCTGGCATTCCAGAGACCATCTGTATACTTGCAAGTGCGGTCTCCATACATCTTTTCCATGTTTGTATCAGGTCTTCAACAGCAGGGCCTTATCGCCTCTCTTCCTGCAGATATCCCAGTTAGGAGGCAAGGAGCCTTTACCATTTGTGGGGGCTTGGATCCCCTGGCCAACATCTCCTTGGTAGAATAATCCATTGTTGATGTCAGAGCTCCTGTATTGATATATTTTGTTTAGGTGCATAGCTTAAGGAGACTTTAGCATTATATTTGGTTCTGAATAGAAAATAATCCTTTTCACAGTTTCTATGTCCATTAGTCAATTAAAGAAGGCAGTTTTACTGATTTTACAAGAGAACACTTCTGTAACAGCTGGTTCCAATCTACAGCTGGAGAATGACCTCATCATCCTCTTATTTCTCTTTATTCTATGGGGGGGAGTTAAGAAAGTCTCTTGTATTAAAACCTTTGCAGCACCTAGAAGGTAAGCTTCCTTAGGAATCATTAAAAAATAGTTGTTACTAGTAGGATCCACAGAGGGGCCTGATGTCTGCAGCAATCTGAGGCATTTCTTCCCTTCAATGCACAGAGGAGTCAATCCTTCTGCTGGCACTTTCTGGTACATCCTACTCACTGCAAAGCTGCATTTTCTTTCTCAGCCATTAAGTTGGTGATACTCTGGCCTGTTGGAACATACAAATCCTTTCCCATAGTTAGTTTTAAGATTTGGGTTGCAAGGTTTTTTGACAAAAAGTTTTCATATCTATCTATATGCCCCTTTTTTTTATTTAAGGTATTTAGTTTTGACCCATGAGTCTCAAAAAAGCAGTTGTTTTATACATACCTATAGGGTGGAATCAAGGCACAGATTTCATCAAGTTCACCCATGCTGTCTGCCATACTTGACAGAAGAAAATGTAGATCATGAATTGACATACCATCTAAACATCTGTGTCTATACCAAAGTAACCTACCATAACAATTAGTACTGTTTAAATACCCATATATCTAATTGTGTGTGCTTCATTAGTAGGATCGAAAAGCTATATATTATACTGTTTAAATACCTAAATATCTAATTGCATGTGCTTCATTAGTAGGATCGAAAGGTTAAGCCTGGACAAGCTGGCAGCCCATGAAAGAAAACAGCCAGAACTGACTAGAGACCAAGACATCAGCTCCAGAGAAAGTAGAGTGTTTTGCTTCTCATCCACCTGTGCCCCTTTTCTAAGCCTAGGGAACAATCTGCGGAAGAGGGGGTGTGGTAGAATGTAAGGGCTTTGATTGGGGTTAATGGTGAAACTACAACAATATAGACTGGACACTCATTTGATCAACTTGATTGAACATACAAGCCCCCCCTTTCAGGATGGTGGGACCCATGAGCTGTGTGGGTTTGGGCACAACTGCTTGCAAATTGGTTTTACATGAAGGATGCTTGTACTCACAAATTATCACCTATTGTTAAAAAAAATGAAAACAAAACAAAACAAAAAAGCAGGGAAAGATGCAGAAAACTTACGGCAGAATGCACAATCTGCGATGGGTAGGGGTGGGGTGGGGGGGAAGGGAAGGGGATATATGCCTGAACTGAATTGGAAAATGATGTATGAAATACACAAAGCATCAATAAAAATAAATTAAAATTTTTTTTTCTAATATATGAGATTAAGCCATGGAATTTTAGGAAATTAACCATTTTGTTCAACTTCTAGATCTATATTTTGTATTTTATTAACAGTAAATTTATTCATCCACAAACTAAGTAATATGTTTATGAAAATTGTTTTATATGTATATGATAAATTATTTTTTGCAAAATATTTATTTAAAGTTAAATTCATATATACTTTTATGTTTTTCCTGTTTTCTTAAGAATGAACTTCTCTTAAGATATTTAATTAGAGTCAGAATTGTGAAATATGATAATGTAACCATGTCAAAGTTTGCATCTGCAGCATGACTAGCTTGGAAAGTATTATGAGAACTCAGTAACCAGTTAAACTTACATTATATCCTACTGCAAAGAAGCAGTACAAATGTGAGTTGTACTTTTCTCAGGGTTCTATCTGTGACAAACTAAACATGTACATATACTTAGCTCTCATGCTATCCTTAAGGCAGAATTACCTCCTTTAAAACACAAATAAGACTTAGAGTCTTACAAATTCAAAAATATTCAGAATATTAAAACTACATGTTATACAAAAATAATGAAAGCCCTAAATATTAAAAGATAACAAATATCAGCATTGAGATGAAAACATGATATAAGAGAGACTTCAATTTTATACTTCTGTTTAGTTTTATGTTTATGAGTGTATTAACTGTATATATGTAAGTGCATCAATGCTATGCGATACCCACTGACGTCAGAAGAAGGTATTGGATCCTCTGAAACTGGAGTTGTTAGTAGCCATGTGAGTGCTGGGCATCAAACCTGGGTCTTTGGCAAGAGAAGCCAGTGTTCTTAGCCAATGAGCCATTTCTCCATCTCTGAAAGAGATTTTAAGACAGCCATAAGAAATCTGCCTTACTAAGTAATCAAAGCTATCTTTATTTTTATTTATTTATTTATTTTTTAAATTTTATTTATTTTTGTATGTGTATGAATGTACTGTCTGCATGTAGGTCTGTGCACCCATGTCGTGCGATGCCGCAGAGGTCAGAAGAGGGCGTTGGATTCCCCTGGAACTGGAGTTAAAGACGGTTCTCAGCTGGATGTGGGTGCTGGGGATTGGACCCGGGTCCTCTGCAAGAGCAGTCGGCGCTCTTAACCACTAGGCCATCTCTCCATCCCAAAAACTATCTTTAAATAAATAAAAATGGACAGTCTCTTCAAGGAAAGAATCATTTTTTTAAAAAAAGCCCACATAGCTCAGTGTCGATTACACACATCTTCAATTTCAGCAGTCCAGCCTCCACATTTATCTTCAAATTCTTTGATTGGGATATTTAGCACAGAACTGTTTCAGTAAAAATGCACTCAGGGAGATGGGCAGGACACTGTATTCCAGAAAGACAAGGTTATGATTTCATTACATGATGTAACAAAGTATGTAGATTATGTTGGAAACAATTGTTTAGACATGGTGACAAATAGTTTCTTAGGTTCATAAATTACTGAAGTTTATTCCATAATACCAATTTTTAACAGTATTACACTTAAAACACAAGGATAAAATACAAACCACTGACTAGATATCTAAACTTAAATAAAAATTAAATTTTCATTCTCATTATGGCTTTCAATAAAATAGGAGCAATAAAATTGCAGTAGGAAAACAAAGGGTAAATCATTCTGTCAGATGTAATGGCTAAAGTCAACACTTATGGATGAGTATATTGAATATAAATCAGAAAATTTTAAGTTAGTACTCATTTATTAATATTCATAAATAAATGCATTATCTGTTTTGGAAATCAGTAACTAATGACAGATAGAAGTCAAAACCTATCTCAAATGGGGTGAAATTATCCAGTTATTGTGTTGATTCTTTCTGAGCCTTCACCTGTTGTAAGCAGGTTATAAAGTCACCTTTTAAGTGAAATTAGACATAAAGTCAACAGCCTAAGTTTACCTGTTTTGTATGAATTACTCCAGAATGAGCTTTCCATTTGAAGCATATATATGTCCATATTAGACTGGCAACAAATACCTTCTCTCAGAATATGGCCTGCAGGTAATACATAAAATGGGAGGAATAATTTTAGACTTAGAAGAGAAGTCAAGCAAGAAAGAAATTCTTGTCTTACATTAAGAAAAAGAAAACATGCATAACAACCTATGTGATCTTGAATATCGTGGGATTTCATATTTTGTAAATCACAATGTTAAATTGATCAGTATTTGATTTCATTCTGTGTTAAGATTCAGTTCGATATATCTACAAAAATGTGTAGTGTATAGCAATCAGAGAAGTCACAAAGTGAAATATCTAAAAAGTGAAAGAAATCAGACTGAAACTCTGAAGTCCAGGTTTCTTGCTTTTGCATTATGATGCAATTATTGAAGAAAAGTTTACCAATAACTAATTTTGAAACACTCTAAAACAATTTATTGCCCAGCACCAAGGAACCTTTTAGTCTCTTGATTCCTCCCAGATTTACAAGGGTGTCAGCTGTTAGTCTTGTACCCAATCTGTTAAAACCACTTTACCCAATTTTCATAATTTTTTCAGTTCTTTGTTTCTTTCTTGTATGTGCTCTCCAAAACCTCATTACTATAGCAATCAAGACTTAAATATTCATTTTCTTTTCTCTTACCCAAGAGCTTCCAAGAAGTGCTGAGAAAATAAAATTACATAATTGCCAATTGGTACTATTAAACTCATGATTACCTGTGCTTTTCTGGTCCCTCAGATTCACTTAACAATAATTTCATTTGACCCTAATCAACTCCTTTCCATTTTCTTTGTGCTGACTGTCCTACATCTTTTCCTTTTAGTAAGTGGTTAATTATATCAGAGAAAAAAGAAAGACATTATTTTACTCATTTCATATTTTATTAGCTCTATCACTAGTCCTTTCTTCTAGAATCCTTACTTTTTTTGATCTGTTTCTACTACAAAGTAGGCTTTTTGTTTTCACCAAAGACAAACTTACATTCTCATTTGTTCTTGACTCCTGGTTATATGAAATATGACTTTTAGTTTGGCATACTCAATTATTTTCCACTCAGCCTCTGTGGCTAAAACTCCTTTTGGAGGGAAATGTAAATAATGATGTCCACCCCTTTTTCCCAGAGCCCCAAAGAAAGTCCAAGATACTAATCCAGGAAAGTCATCCCACAGGAACCAATGACTTTATTGGGCTTACATACAAAGCAATGGGTGAGGGCTATCTTATATCAGTGTGGTTAGTCCCTGAAAAGCTGCACTGGAGAGTTTTCACCCAGCATGGATGATGGTTTCCTAATAACCTCATAAATGGAGCCCCTGCCCCTAAGTCTTCCTCAGATTGTGTAGTCTAGCACTTCCTCCAAGGCCATGTGCAATTATGGGCAAGTAGACCATCATGGTTTGGGTGGGGTGGGCTCGGATACAAGTGAGAGTCCCATAATGCTCTCTGACACTCCTTATATTCACAGGCATTCACAAACAGGAATCTCAGACATGATCATCTTTGACAAGCAGGTGCAGCTGAATTCAGGAAGATAGTATCTGTCTAACTTGGGGACAGTACTATATAACAGGGTCATATTAACAAATGTTATTGTGGGGGCTGGAGAGATGGCTCAGCAGTTAAGAGCACCAACTGCTCTTGCAGAGGACCCAGGTTTGATTCCCAGCACCTACATGGAAGCTAAGAACCATCTTTAACTCCAGTTCCAGGGGAATCCGATGCCATCTTCTGACCTCCGCTGCACATGACACAGGTACACCAACCTGCATGCAGACAGTACATTCATACACATAAAAAATAAATAAAATTTAAAAAATAAAAAAATAATGTTAAAAAAAACAGCCGGGTGTGGTGGCACATGCCTTTAATCCTAGCACTCAGGAGGCAGAGACAGGTAGATCTTTGGAGTTCAAGGCCTGCCTGGTCTACAGAGTAAGTTCCAGAACATCTGGGGCTAGAGGGAGAACCTGTCTCAAAAAGACTAAAACAAACAAACAACCCCACAAATGTTATTGTGTGTTTTCTTGGCACCAAAAATCTAGCATATTGTTTCTAAGTTCGTTATGTTTCTCCTAATAAGCACTTTCACTTGTTTATGCTGTTAGAGTCTTCATTTCAGTGAAATTGCCATAATCAGAAAGCTTGGTTTAATATTTAGAGTCTCTTCCACCATTTTCTTCATTATAAAATTAACTATAACATTGGAAAATTTCACATTCTATCAAGTGTTACTTCCTCATAGCATGGAAAAGTCTCTGCAATTTAGAGGAAATTTAATAGAAACTTTTTGAATGAGTACATGCTTTCCTGCACAAATGTCCTTCACACAAAATTATTCAATTCTATTACTCTATTTAACCTTACATTTTGTTTTGGTTTTGGAGTGCGGAGAATAGGCCACATTACCTTAGATATATCATGCAAGTACTCTAACCATTGACATATGACCCTAGGCCCCTTTATGATTTTTATTTTAAGACAGGATCTATGATGCAAAGCATACCCTGGACCTCCCTTTGTAGTCAAGACAGGCCTTGAATGGGCATCCATTTTGCCACAGTCTTTACTCTCAGTATCTGGACTACAGGTGTGCATCACCTGGCCTAGCTTCTCTCTTACAGTTGCTCCTCAATTTATCCCACTTTATAACCAAATTCTACCCATCTTGGTCAGAACTGAATCATCTGTCATCTACACTATCACCTAGCAAATGAATAAGACAGTTAGTTGTCTCAAGTCATGTCCACTTCTGCCTTCATTCTAGAATCCTTAAAGAGTAGAATGAGATATTATCCCTAAAATGAAGAGACTTCATTCAAGAATAAATACAAAGCCAGTGACTTTTACATATTCTCACATCTTCAACAAATGTATGTTGAACCCAGAGTTCCCCTCAGTGTATATATTACGTTCAGAATTCCCAACTGTTTTCTGCTAATATACAATAGTGCTTTTATATAACTACACTGCAATCAATGTGTTTATTTTCTATTAGGTCCACTTTATTTCTTCTCTTAAAATTATTTGATATGGGGGCTGGAGAGATGGCCTAGCGGTTAAGAGTGCCGATCGCTCTTACAGAGGACACGGGTTCGATCCCCAGCACCCACATGGTGGCCGAGAACCATCTGAAGTTCCAATTCCAGGAGAACTCCAGTTCCAGGGGAATCCGACACCCTCTTTTGACCTCCGTGGCATTGCACGACATGGGTACACACACTTGCATGCAGACAGTACATTCACACACATACAGAAATAAATAAATAAATTTATAAAAAATTATTTGATATGCATTTGACTTTCATCCATATAACCTACATATACTTTATTATTTTATCTGAATAATGTTCTGAAACACTATATAAAATATAAAATCATTCAAATAATATATTTGTGTAATAAAATGGATATTTCATATATTCTGTATAAAATTATGTGCATATCTTAAAATAAAGAAAATTTGGAAGTTGTAATATATATATATATATATATATATAAAACAAATGATAATTTGCAGCTGTTTTAGCTAATCAAGATCAATAATTGGGTGGATTTTTTATCAGAATATTGCTGTAATAGAAAGCAATTGAAATCATAAAAATTGCAGGAAAATGGCTGGGTCTATAAAATATTATATCAAGTGAGGTGACCCCAACTCAAAAATACAATAATCACAGCTTCACTCATATGAGTCCCAGGACACAGATCGTATTATATGAGGACTCCAAATGTTAATGTTTCTATGTTTGTGTATAAATGGATGTAAGGATAGGTATAGGCAATGAAATGTGATAGGAGACTTTGAAAGGGAAAAGAGGTACTGAGGAATGGAGAATGGTAAGGAACATATATGACATAAAAGCAGAAAGGAAACTACTGAAGATTGAAGTGTAGAAGGATGTGAAGGGGGATGGGGAGAATAAGAGAAACAAATTTGTTTGCAATACCTCATTATAAGAATGTAACACGGGCTGTGGGGATAACGCAGCCGTTAAAGGCTAAGGCTAAGAACCGCAAAAAAACAAAACAAAACAAAACAAAGTTCGATTCCCAGCAGTTTTTAATAATCTTAGATGCTTCAGGTGAATAGGAGGCAACAAAATGCATAGCAAGTCATAAATCTGATAAGAAGTGAAATGATTTCACCCATTGTCAAAGGTGGTGGGANTTTCTTAAAAAAAAAAAAAAAAAAAAAAAAAAAAAAAGAATGTAACACTTTTAGGCTACTATATTATTAATTTTAATAGAAACATGTCCTTAAGCATCAGAATAAGTCAGTGAAATAAAGCAGATCCATGGCTTTTGATGCTATGCCAATAAGCAACAATTGAATACTGCATTTTACTAAGATAATGATTTGTTCCAACTGGATGTTTTTCTATTGTGCATACACAACCTAATTCATTTACAGAGTTAAATGGCATAATCTTTACAGAATGAGAAATTACATATAAAGAAGTAATTCATTCTCCTTACAATTATACTCAATAGTCGTGTTTTATTTTCCTAATTGATGTGGTCTAGCCTTCATCAGTAAATTATTGTTTTAAGTGGTTTCCCAAGGAATTAACATTATCACTATAATTTGAAGCAATGTAATTGAGATTAATACTTGTTTAATTTTAATAATACATGGAAACTTTGCCCCAGTATAGATCTGATCCTCTATCTCATTTGTGCTATTGTTGCCATACCTTAGATATATATTTTATTTACCACATTTATGATATACTTACGGTTGTTATATCTTACAAATTGCATCAGAACTTAATTATTTTATGCAATTATTATTTAAAGTCATGACAAGAAAACACAAACTCTGGTTTTAACATATTTCCATATAAATACTTTCCCTGTGCTTTTTATTTCTTTTTATAAGTTAATTAATTAATTATTTTTAATAAAAGGTAATAAGTAATGAATAGAAGCATCCTTCATGTAAAACCAATTTGCAAGTAGCTATGCCCAAACTTATACAGCCCGAGGCCCCCATTGTCCAGCTGGAGGAGCTTATATGTACTATCATGCTGATCAAATAACAGTCCAGTCTATATTGCTGTAGTAACTTACCATAATAATTAGTACTGTTTAAATGCCTGTATATCTAATTGCTCGTGTTTCATCAGTAGGAATAAAAGGTTATTCCTGGATAAACTGCCAACCCATGAAAGGAAACAACCTGAACAGATCAGAGTCCAAAACGACATCTCCAGAGAAAGTAGACTGCTTTGCTTCTCGCCCACTTGTGTCCCTTTTCTAAAGCCTAGGGAACAATCTGCAGAAGAGGGGGCGTGGTAGAATGTAAAGGCTGAGATTGGGGTGAATTGTGAAACTACAACTTTTTATTTCTTTATGAGGATTTGAGTCACTGTCTGGATTTCTTCTCCTGTTCAGCCTAAATGACTGCCATTTGTATTTGCTGTAGTGTAGTTATAGTAATGACGTGTTCTCACAGATTTTATGTTTTGGAATGATTTAACTTCACATTTATTTCTTTTTTAAATTTTATATTGAACTTTTGTATATTCTGTATAATAGTTCTTGATTAAATTGAGACGCCCCCTGCTCATCCAGGCCACCCAAAACCCATTCCAGACATCATGTATTGCACCATCCATGTTAAGTCCGATCCAGTAAAAACATTTGTACCCAGATGTCCTTCAGTGCAAATGCATCCACTGGAGTATAGTCAGCCTATCTAGCGATCATAAGTAAGGCATATTCTCTCTCAGAGAGTAATAATCAGTCTCCAGTAGTGCTCAGTCTAGGCTGGCCCACCATCCATTTCTCTTGCTCTACTCTGGGTCCTTGTCTAATTTAGTCAGCATCGGTCCTATGCTCAATGCCACCGTTGCTAGAAGTTCATATGTGTAAGTCTCCACCGGCCTGAAAGCTTCTGCTTCCTTATGGTCCAGAACAAGCTCTGGCTCTTACCATCTTGCCCACTTCTTCTGAAATGGTCCCTGAGCCATGGGGGGGGGGGAGTTTAATATAGAAGTCCTATGCAGTGATACACACTTAGCAGTCTCTTATTCTTTGAAAGTTTGCCAGTTGAGGTATACATTGAACTCTATTGTATAAGGAAGCTTCAATGGTGAGAGATGAGAGATGCACTAGTTTACTCTCCACCCCTCATTCTACTATTTCCATGAGATCAAGATGCAGAGTTTCAAATATATATCTCTCAGATATATATTCTCTGTGGCTGATAAGTTGTGTGATTCTGCAATAGCTTCCATCTATTGCAAAATGAAGCTTCTTTGATGAATGGTGTATGGTGTGCATGTCTGTAAATATAAGGAACCATATTTAGGATATGGTAAGAAATATAATTCATATAGAAATATGAGAGAGATTGCATTTTCTCTAGGATCTATGCCACCCCAGTCATGTGTATTTGGCTGAGTTTACATTTTCATCCATGAGTTCTCCTTCATTGAGTGGGTGTTTAGTCGAATTAGATATCTGTTGATTACACCCTAGATAACAGTGTCATTAATACACCAATACAGGTAGCTTGCTATGCTATTAGCTATGGTTGTTAGGGTTTAGGGCTGTACTGGACCACTGATTGATTTTTTTCTCTTAGCAGTTTGTATATTACTATCTAGCATTATGAGAGCTAAGCTTCAGGTAGAGAGTTTCCATGTCAGTTCATGCTCTATTGCTACAAGTCCTGCATCCAATGTATCTACTATCTTCAACAGTAGGGTCTTATCTTCTAGTTCTAGGAGATAACTGAGTGCTCTGCCAATAGCCTGTAACATTTTGGGATTCTCTTGGACCACACAAAAGCTCTCTTCTGTTTTTTGCACTGTGTCCCTTGCCATACAGTCCCCAGTTTATATATATATATATATTAAATATAGTATATATATATATATATTACACTGATGTTCAGAAACCATATGTGCTTTCTCAGGGTGTTTCGGGAGCATCACATTTCCCTCTGAGTTCCTGAACCCCTCCAGATGTATTCATCTCTACTCTTTCTTCTTTCCACTTGGCCTCTCTTCCCTCTGCAATCCCAACGGTGCCATTATACTCCCCTCTAGTAACCCCCATCTCCTACCATCATCCTTCTCCTTATTTCCCTCCCCCTACACTGTGGCTCTCTGCATGTTCCTCCCTCCTTCCCTCCCAGGGGAACACTCTCACTTTCTTACCTCCCTCCCTAACATATGTTTTATATTATTCCCTTTTTTCAAATTCTTTCTTTTCCTTTACCTCCCTGAATCCTTTCAATTTTCCTGGCTCCTGGTGTTAAATCAGGATATATGCTCATTTAGAAGAGATTGGTGTTGCAACCTGCAACTGAGGGAGCATGTAATTCAGTTGATTTTTGTGTTACTTCACTTAGTATAACAGTCTCTATCTCCATCCATGTAAGTGAAAATTTAAAAATTTCATCTTTCATCTTTTCTTACCGCTGAGTAGAACTCCATTGTATAAATGTACCACATTTTCATTATCCATTTATCAGTTGAGGGACATTTAGATTGTTTCCATTTCTTAACTATTGTGAAGAAAGCAGCAAGAAACATGAATGAACAGGTATCTCTATAGTAGAATGAGTCCTTTGTGTATAAGCCAAGGAGTGGTATAACTGCATCGTATGGTAGATTCAATTATATTTTCTTGAGTTCTCCACACTGGTTTCCATAGTGATTGTACAAATTTGCATTCCCACAAGCAGTGGATGAGCATTCCCCTTTATCCACATCTTTGGCAGCATCTGAAGTCATTGGTTCTCTTGATCATAGCCAGTCTGACTGGGGTAAGATGGAACCTTAAAGTGATTTCTATCTGCATTTCTCTAAGGTTTCTCCCTGCATTTCTCTAAGGATATTGAACAGTGTCTAAAGTGTTTCTTGGCCATTTTTATTTCTTCATTTGAGAACATTCTGTTCAGGTCTATAGGTCAGCATTTTATTGGATTGTTTATTTTCCTGTTTTTTTTTTTTTTTTTTTTTAGTTCTTTGTATATTCTGGATATTAATCCTCTGTTGGATGTGCAGCTGGTAGAGATTTTCTCCCACTCAATGGGTTTCCCCTTCCCATCCTTTGTTTTTGCTTTTGTGTACAGAAATTTGTATCTTAATGATTTGTATCTCACTGATTGTTGATCTTAATGCCTGTACATCTAATATCTGATTTAATGTGTATTTGATGGTATGACATACATTCTATTCTAGAAGTTTCAGTTTTTATATTGAGGTCTTTGATTCATTTTGGGTTGACTTTTGTGCAGGGTGAAAGATAAGGGTCCGATTTCTTCTACAGATGTAGATCCAGTTTTACCAGCACCATTTTTTCAAGATGCTGTTTTTCCTCTATTGTGTGTTCTTGGCACCTTTAACAAATATCAGGTGGTGAAATTGCATGTAGTCATATTTGGGTCTTCTGTTGTGTTTCATTGATCTACATATCTATTTTGTGTAAGTACCATGCTGATTTTGTGACTGTAGATCTGTAATATAGTCTGAGATCTGATATAGTGATCATCCCAGCATTTTTTATTTGTTTGGTTGGTAAGTTTTCTGCCTAAGATTGCTTTGGCTATGCAGGATCTTTTCTTTATTCCATATGAATTTTAGGATTATTTTATCTAGCTCTGTGAAGAATGCTGTGAGTAATTTGATTAGCATTGCACTGAATATACAGATTGCTTTGGGTAAGATGGACA
Source organism: Rhizomys pruinosus (assembly GCA_009823505.1). NCBI lineage: Eukaryota > Metazoa > Chordata > Mammalia > Rodentia > Spalacidae > Rhizomys > Rhizomys pruinosus. The sequence goes on from VZQC01002514.1 coordinate 775,907, forward strand.
TTTTCTTAATATTGATTCTACCAATCCATGACTACTGTAGATTTTTCCATCTCCTAGTGTCTTCCCTTATCTCTTTCTTTAAGGATTAGATATATCATCTGTAGAGATCTTTAATGTTTTTGTTAGGTTTATTCTTAAATATTTTAATTTTTTAGGTCATTGTGAATGTGGGGTTTCCTTGAATGCTTTTTTGCTGATTGCTTGTTATTGGTATATAGAAAGTATACTGAATTTTGTAACCTGGCACATTACTGAAAGTATTAATTTTTTAACAGTTTGCTGGTGGAATTTTGGGGATCACTTGTGTATAACATAATACTGTCTGCAAATAGTGATAATTTTACCTCTTCTTTTCCAATTAGTACTCCTTTATTTTTCTTCTCTTGTCTTATTATTTCCTTTGAGAGTTTCAAACACTGTGTTAAGAAAAGGAATGGAGATTATGGATAGCCCTGTCCATTTCCTGAGTTTAATAGGAATGCTTCCAGTTTTTCTCCATTTACCATGATGTTGGATAAGGAATTTGTTGCATACAGATTTAATTATGCTGATATAAGTTCCCTCCAGACCTAGTCCTTCTATGACTTTTAACATTACTGCATTTGGATTTTGTCAAATGCCTTTTTCTGCATCCACTGAGATAACTGCGGTTTTTTTTTTAACCTTTAAAAAGGTTTGTATGTTTTATTGTATTTATTGTCCTACATATATTCAACTATTCCTGCACTTCTGGATTAAATATGACTTGGTTGTGATAGGTGATCCTTTTTATATGTGTCTTTATGCAGTTTGTGCAAATTGTGTTTTGTAACTTTCCATCTGTGTGGAAAGGTATGGGCCTACCCCTACCTTTCCTTTTACAGAAAAGTCAATTCTAAATGGATTCAAGACATCAATATTCAACCTGAAACTATGAACATCTTAGAAGAAAATATTGGCAGTATAAAATATGGATGTTTTAAATGAGACAGCAGTTTTGCAGGAATTAAGGTTACCATTCAACAAGTGGAACCTCATTAAACTAAAAAGCTTCTGCACGGGAAAAGAAACAATCAAAGAAATGAAGATAAAACTCATGGAGTGGGGAGAAATATTCACTAGTGATACATTTGACAGGGGTTTAACATCTAGAATACATGAATTACTTAAAAAACAAAGGACCAAGAAAATAAATGGCCCAATTAAAAGATTGGCTAAAGATCTGAACAGAGACTTCTCAAGAGAAGAAGTTAAGATGGCACAGAAACACCTTAAAAAGTGTTCATCTTCCTTAGTAATTAAGGAAATGAAAATCAAAACCACTTTAAGATTTCATCTTACATGGGTAAGATTGACTCTGATCAAGAAAACAAACAACACCAAATGGAGAAGAGGGTGTAGAGAAAGGCGAACACTCATTCACTTCTGGTAGTATTGTTAGTATTGCAAACTCATACAAACCCTATGGAAAGTAGTGTGGAGAACTCTTAAAAGACAAAAACGAACCTACCATTTGACCCAATTATACCACTCCTGGATATATACACAAAGGATGAATCCTATAGCAGAGATATGTACACAACCATGTTTATTGCTCCTCTTTTCACAATAGCAAAGAGCTGGAAGCAGCTCTCGGGTGTCCCTCACTGAGGAGTGGATAATGAAGTTTTGGTACATTTATGGAATGGAGTTCTATGCCGCAGTAAAGAAGAATGATGTCATGAAATTTGTAGGCAAATGGATGGAACTGGAAGTGGTTATGCTAAGTGAGGTAACACAGTCTCAGAAAAACAGACAAAACATATGTTATCCCTTATTTGTGGTTTCTAACACCAAATCTTTATATATAAGTCAAAGTGACTGGTCAGTAAAGATAATAAATCAATTGTTATCCCTATAGATACAGCTTGAAGTGTATGCCTCTATTTTTTTAAGCGATGAACTAATTTCAAAAAGTTACTGTTATTTATCTCATGGGATATAATTTCTATATTAAAAGTAACTAATGGGATCACAAATGTATGATATCAATTTGATGTTTTGCAAATTACATATGGCCTCTCTCCACCTACAGTTTATACTCTCAAAATCTGAGGCGAGGTTTTTGGTAATCTACTCACTGATAAATAGTTGTATATGCTAACACTGATAAATCACAACAGGGTTCCTGGTCCTTAAGGATGTAAGTTAATTTTAAGGAATGATTACTTCTGCTCCAGGGTGCAATCTATTTCTACATTTAGATATGCTTTATATACAGCACCACTAAAATATCTATGGAGTGAACAGACTTTTTTTGGCCAAAACTATGTAAAACATCTCTGAATATTTAGAGAGAATTGATCATTTGGAACCTACTCCAAGGCTTACAAGGACATCTCAAAGTTTATACTTTATGATAGTATACTTAAAATAACTGGTTCACCATTTTAATAACTAAGGGTAAATCTCTTGGTAAATGTTAATGTCTCATGTTGTTAACTAAAAGGTTCCAGTACAAGATTAAAATTGCTGATTATTTCCAGAATAGATAATAGTAACACACTTAAAATAATTAGGGATACAGAGTTTTTGTTAATTTTCAATCTACTCCTGAATTGTGCTGGATTCCCAGCTACAGCTATTAGATTAAATTGACACAAACATTTTCCATGTTTCTCTGTATTATACAAGTGTTACCTGTGACATTTCTTTTGCTCATAATAAGGTAATTTGGCCCAGGAAAAGCTGGATTCTACCTCCTTCAACCAGCAGTATATGGTTCAGAAAGAGACAGTTTAGATGGACTCGGTAAAAATTTACAGCTTGGTTCTTGTCTATAAGTATGTGATACAACTCCTGACTTGTGGGAAACTATAAATCAGGATATGGGAGTCTGGGAAAAATGAGAGACTGCTCTGTTTATAATGACAATTACAAAAACGGGGAGGGAGGAATACACCTCCTCCAAGATGCAATTCATGAAGAATGCTTTGATCTGAACCTTTGGTCAATTTTGAAATCAGAAATGAAAACTCCAGTCCATAAATATTTTAGCCTTGTAATAGGTCATAATAAAACATCATTGGTACAGTGTTGGGCCAATGAGAAAACCTAAATCTACTGCTAATTATGGGGAAAGGGTTTGTTTGTTTTGCTTGTGCCTTTCCACAGATACACCACTCCCCCAGGGTTCCAACAGGAAGCATTCAAGAAATGGATCATGACCTACCAATGTGGGAGCTGGCCTGCAGGCATTTATGCCTGTCCCTCTGGACTAGTGCCCTACTTCTAAATTTTACCTTGTGGTTAAATAAACCAAATTGGTAGATAACGGCAATAATACCAACTATGGGCTGCCCTACCAGGAGCTGCTGGCCAGGGAGGCTCCAAAAGCCTCCGAAACAATGATCATTTGCCTGTAACTTTGGTTGCACACAAGAAGTGAACAGTAAGACCCTATTGCTGAAGAAAGAGCATGAAGTGAGCATGAGACAGAAAAAGTATGCTCAGACCTTGCAGTGCAAATTGATAGCTGACCTTCACAGTGCAAAAGAGCACTATGCAAATAGCTGGTATGAAATGGTCTCAGAAGTTCTACAACAGACCTCATGTGCTACACCTTTACATTCCAAAGAAGATTGTAGTACAATAGTGGCAGCCTGATATATGTACACACAGAGAACTTCCAATTGGATCTATAGCCTGCTCCCTGGGGATAGGAGACACAGCTAATACTGTAAGTATGGCTCCCCTAGTGGCAGGAGATGTTATAGGCCACATTAGAAAGCTATTGCCATCAATTTGTTAAAGAGCTGTAATGCCGTGACCAAGATGCCATCTAAGCATATGTGTTTGTGCCCATATAGCCACTTGTTACAATGGTTAATATTTGTTTATATCTGTGCATTATTGGTCGAATTAAAAGGCGACTCCTAAACGAACCACCAGTCCATTGAAAACGGAACTTGGACACACCCAAAAGTTTGATGTGTTACATCAGAGGAAAAAAATGGGTCTTCCTATCTCTCACTCTCTCTCACCCTCCCCTCCAAGGCCCACAGACTTTCACAGAAGAGGTTGGTACATCAAATTGTAAGGGCTAAAGAAGGGGGATGAATTGGGAGATCACAGCAAAAACAGACTAGCTTTTTATTTAATCAGCATGCTGTGCATGTAAACCCCTCCACCTGGACTTGAGGACCTTGGGTGGTACAAGATTTGAGCTTGGATGCTTGCTAATTGGGTTTACAACAATACTGCTTATCTTTATTGTTTATATTTACTAACTAGTTAAAAATTAAAAAAATAAAAAATAAAGGCTATGGGCCTATAGTAATCCTTTTAATGCGTCCTCATCCAGTTTTGGTGTTAGAGTGATACTAGCTTCATACAAAGAGCTTGGGAGTTTTCCTTCTGTTTCTATTGTTTTGAACAATTTAAGCACTATTGGTTTAAAACTTTGAATATCTGATAGACTTCGACAGTGAGTCCATCTGGGTCTGGGATTTTTTTAGTCAGGAGATTTTGTATTATTATTTCAGTTTCCTCTTTTGTTATGGATCTATTTAAGCTGTTGAACTCTTCTTGGTTTAACTGTGGTTGTGTTCATCCATTTCTTTAGATTTTTCAATTTAATGCAGTATAGATTTTTTAAATTATTCTCTTAAATTTTCTGGATTTTTTGCTGTCTGTTGTGATGTTTATATTTTGTTAATTTGGGTTTCCTCTTTCTTCCTTTTGGTTAACTCATGTCTATCTATAATTTTTAATGTTTAAAAGAACAAGCTCTTGGGTTCTTTGATTATTTGTATTGTTTTGTTTGTTTCTATTTTATTCATTTCTGATCTGGTTTTTGTCGTTTCATCTTGTCTACTAGGTTTGGTGTTGGTTTGATTTTGCTTGTCCAGGGTCTTGTGTTGTAGTTTTAAGACATTTACATGTTCTCTTTCTTATTTTTTTAAATGTAGGCAGTAAAAACTATAAAATTCCTTCTTAGGCCTGCTTTTATGTTGTCTCAGAGGTTTATTTGTGTTGTATTCTCATTTTCATTTAGTTCCAGGAATATTTTTATTTACTTCTTTATTTCTTCTTTGACCCATTCATCATTTAGGAGTGTGTTGTTTAATCTCCATGTGCTTGTGTAGTTACTAGAGCTTCTTTAGCTGTTGATGAAAAGCTTTATTGCTCTGTGGTCTGATAGAATGCATGGAAGTATTTTTTTTTTCTATTTGTTGAGATTCATTTTGTGGTCTAGAATTTGGTCAATTTTAGAAAAATGTCCATGGGCTGGCTGAGTAGAAAGTGTATTGTTTTGTGCTTGGGTCAAATATTCTGTAGATGTATGTTAGGTCCATTTCATAATGTCATTCTGATAGCTCTCTGTTTAGTCTTTGTCTTGTTGACATGTCTCTTGAAGACAGTGGAGTATTGAAGTGACCTACTCTTACTGTATTTTATAGTCCTGGAGTAATGTTTTTATGAAATTGCACATACCAGAATTTGGGGCATATTTCTTTATGATTTAATATGTTTTTGATTGACTGTTCCTATGATTAGAATGAAGTGACATTCTTTATCATTTCTGATTAGTTTTAGTCTGAAGTCTATTTTGTCAGATATTATAACTGCAATACCTGCTTGCTTCTTAGAGCCATTTACTTGGAATAATTTTTCCATCCTTTCACCTTAAGGTAGTGTCTGTCCTTAAAGGTGAGATAGATTGCTTGAAAACAAGATAAAGAAGGGTTTCTAAGATTCAAAAATAAGGGACAGCATAAGTCGTTTGTTTTCCTCAGTCTGTGTTACTTCTTGATCTATTCTGCTAGCCTGTGTCTTTTGACAGGAGAGTTAGAGCATTGATATTTAGTGTTATTATTGAAAGTTGTGTATTGGATACTGTCATTTTAATTTTTGTGTTTGTGTCCCAATTTTTTTGTGTGTGTGTTATTATACATTTCTTTGTTTTCTTTCTGTAGCCTCTTACATGTACTTATTCATTTTTTAAAGTCCTGTGTATTGCTTTGAGTATTCTCTGTAGGGCTGGTTTGGTGGACATTAACTCTTCCAGGCTATTTATGTCATGAACAATTTTCCATTCCACTTTGACCATGAGAGATGTCATGATATGCCATGGTGAGTTTCTCTTCTGGTCATGTGTAATATGCTAGGGACTTTAGGTAGTCTGGGTTAGGAAGCAAATCCACAGATCTGAAGTGAGGAATTGGAGCCCACCTGGGCAGGGATATGAGGACATTTATTTTTATTCACTCCTTGTTAAATTTTAGGACTCTTGATTATCTGATACTCTTTATTTCCCCTCCCCATCACACTTTATCATCACTGCCTTCTTCCCTTCTTGGTTTCTAAGATTATTGACACATTATGAAACTCTATCAGAAGGACACAGGTGTTACAAAACCCTTGCCCTGGTTTGGAAAATAGTCCAAAATACTGAAAGGCTCACTCACTTATGTGGCAATCTTCAGAAGTTATTCATGCAAACTGGTCTAAGGTCAAGTAAATGGGTGTTCTTTAGGTATTCAACTCCCCTTAAATATCTTAGAGAACATTTCCAGATATTTTGAAGAGACCAAATACTTTAAGGTGTGGTGATATACACAGAAAGATACAATGTAAGCTACTAAAATCCAGGATGGAGAAAAAAAATGGTACAAGTTTGTTCAGTAAAAGTAGTCTTATTTATGATGAAATGTTAATGAGGATGACTACAATGTAGGAACACTGTGAGAGTGGGAAAAGAAGTCATGACAACTATATGGTAGAAGGCCCTTGGAAATAACTCCATAGGATATGAACCAATATGAATGACACAGTGAAAGACAAAGTCATCTTATTTACCAAACTTGGATTAAAGCCAAGGAATTGGGAATTACTTTGTAAATCAAATCATTAGCACTCGAATAAAAGGACTAAGACATAATTGATGGCTATATAAAATTTTAAGAACTATATATAAGAGCATTCTAGATTGCATCTCCATTGATGTCACAAAGCACTCTGACTAATGCCAAATTGGGGAGGAAAGGGTTTATTTGCCTTGTATTTCCCAGGTCACAGTTCATCACTTAGGGAGCCCAAGTTAGGAACTTAGGGCAGGAGCCTCAAGGCAGGAGGTGAAGCATAGGCCATGGAGGAACATTGTTTACTGGCTTGTTCTTCTGGCCCATGTTCAGCCTGTTTTTTTATATGATAAAGGATCACATGAGTTTGGTGGCACTACACACAGTGGGCTCTGCCCTTCCTCATCAACCAACAATCAAGAAAATACCTAGTCCAGTGGAAGTAATTTCCCACCTGAGGCTCCCTCAACCCAGTTGTGTCAAGTTCACAGCCATAGCTATCCAGCATAATTGACCCCTTGTCAACTTGACACACAAACACATTACTATTAAACCACAAACTTTCCATTTCTTATCCCCAAGGTAGGATGCTAACAACACCACATAAATCAATACAACGTTAAAAGTCCTAAATTCCTCAAAAAACATCTCAAAGTCATTTTTGAAAATCCCAAGTAGGGGCAGGAGAGATGACTCAGCAGTTAAGAGCGCCAACTGCTCTTGCAAAGGACCCAGGTTTGATTCCCAGCACCCACATGGCAACTAAGAACCCTCTTTAACTCCAGTTCCAGGGGAATCTGACACCCTCTTCTGACTTCCACAGCATTGCGCAACATGGGTGCACCAACCTACATGCAGACAGTACACTCATACACATAAAAAATAATAAATTTTATTTATTTTTTAATTGTATTTATTTCTTTTTTAATTTTTTTTATTTTTATTTATTTCTGTATGTGTATGAATGTATTGTCTGCATGCAAGTTTGTGCACCCGTGTCGTGCAATGCCGTGGAGGTCAGAAGAGGGTGTCGGATTCCCCTGGAACTGGAGTTCTGGAATTGGAGTTTCAGACAGTTCTCAGCCGCCATGTGGGTGCTGGGGATCGAACCTGGGTCCTCTGTAAGAGCAGTCGGCGCTCTTAACCCCTAGGCCATCGCTCCAGCCCAAAAAATAATAAATTAAAAAAAAAAAGAAAGTCCCAACTGTAGGCTCTGGGAAAATTAAAAGCAAATACTTTTTTTATTCCAAAGGGAAGAACTGGGCATACTTAAACAAAACCAAAGTCCAGCAAGGTAACTCAAGACTGGACATTAGGACTCATGCATGACCTTTTGGGGCTCCAAAAGGTTTTGGCACCTCCACTTCTTGGGTTATGCTTTCCAGAACACACATATTTTATCTCACCAGCCCAGGCTGACTCCATTGCACTCTTTCTACTGCCCTTGGTGGTCATCCTATGGTCTTTGCGTCTCCAAAAATGTCGCGTCTCCACTGAAACTGAGGCTCCACCTTTACCGATGGTTTCTTCTCATCTCTCCTGGTACAGAGCCTCGGATTCTCCATAATCCCTACAATCCTGGGGTCTTCAATGCAACCGAGGCTGTATTTTCATCAATGGCCTTTCCTAGCCTCTTAGAGTACCAATCCTCAGATGGTCTCTGTGACCCCCTTCACAATTTCAACACCAGATCCATGTAGGACACACATTAGCAAGTCCTGCTTCCCCTTTGGGGTGGAGGCTTGGGCCCTTTCTGGGCCACAGCTTCTGTGTGCTGACCCTGAGGAAATTCTTCTCAGAATATTTCACCACAGTGATGCTAGTCTCTTGTTACTTATAGCTTATTTTATAGCCTCAGCTAACCAGCATCAAGTGTCCCAGTAAAGAAAGCAAAGGTTTCATTTCATGTTCTGGTGTTTACTTAATTACAGCTTATTCTTCAGCCACAGACAGCCAAAACCCACAGATTCTCAACAAACAGCCCTGAAAGTTTCCTCTTCCCTTTGAAGCTTCACAAGCCAAGCCTCCATCTATAACTCTTTCAGTACAACTGTTGCAAGTTCCCCAAAGCAACCAACTCTAAGCAGTCAATGGTTTCTCCAAAAAAAAAAAAATGTCCCAAATATTTCCACAATCCTCCCCCAAAACACCAAGTTCAGTTCTGTTGCAACTATACTCCATGATCTTAGTACCAATTTCTATTTCAGTTTGCTGCTCCATTGCTGTGACACAACACTCTAACCAATACCAAGTTGGAGAGGAAAGAGTTTATTCATCTGCCATCTCCCAGGTCACAGTTCATCACTTAGTGAGGTCAAAGTAGGAGTTCAAGGCAGGAAACTGGAGACAGGAGTTGAAGCACAGACCATGGAGCTATGCTACTGGCTTGCTCCTCTGGCCAATGATCAGCCGGCATTCTCATACAACACAAGAACACCTGCCCAGGGATGGCACCACCAACAGTGGTCTGGGCCCTCCCACATCACCCAACAGTCGAGTAAATTCCTGACAGACATGGCCATAGTCCAATCCGATGGAGGCAATTCCCCAACTGGGGTTTCCCTCAACCCACATGTGTCAAGTTGGCAATCAAAGCTATCCAGCACAGCCAGCATTAGTGAATCAGCTCTCCTTTAAGCAAAGGGGAGGGAAATAAGTCTAAACAACAGGGAAGACATACATAAAGAGAAGTCTTTTGGGCATGTGACCACCTAACTGTTATCTCAGTACTTAGGTATTCAAGGCCAGCCCCTTCTACATAGCAAGTTCAAGGAAAGTCTGAGTTACATAAGATTATTTCATAAAATTAAAAGAAAAGAAAGAAAATTCCTTTGAAAAATGTGCTGTTTTATTATTAATAGCTTATGAATTACCTGATCTGGGAATGGGAACTGAGCTAAAACCTTAAATGAAGGTATAATATTAAAATTTGATGTTGGTGGATGCAAAGAGATGCTGTAAAGGAATGATTGCTTCCTAATGAGAATAGAAGTATGACTTCATATTGAATGGATTTTTTACTTTGTATTCATGCTTGCTGTCTCTTGTCTTCTTTTAGTTTCCTCATTGTTACAAGGTTGGTATTATTTTTTAAATTTGTATGTATCATTTATTGCTTGCTTGACATTGTAGACAATTTATATTATTCTTTAATCACAAAGCATCTTATTAGAATAAAGGACAAATCAATGCTTTTACTCAAGCAAACACATTATTTTTAGTCTGGCAATTATTTTGAGAACCTAAGTGGAACTCTGCATCTGATTATGAATGGTAACTCCTGCAGGACTCAACATTGGTGAGTCACCACACAATTAAATTCAGAATCACTGTAGGAAGTGAAAAAGACATATAATTCAACAACTTTGCCTAACAAATGAAACTCTGATAAAACACAATTAAAAAGATTTAAGAGATAAAATGTGAAAGGCAGTAGCTAACAGGAAATGTATATTTAATACAATTTTATTAAAAATTTGAAACACAGCATGATGGTGCACAGATTTCATCTCAGTACTGGGGAAGTAGATCTCTGTGAGTTTGAGACAAGCATGATTTACATAGCAAGCTCCAGGATAGGAAGGACAGTATAACAAGACCCTGACTCAAAAATGTAGAGATACATTTATATTTGAGAAGCTTAACAGCAAGCCATTCAAGACAGCTTCTTAAACTCTTTGCTTCCTCCCATTCTAATATACGGTACTCTGGTTTTAGGTCTTATTAATTTTCTCAGATGAGTTGTGGAATAAGAAACAAATAGTGTTTAATATATTCAGATAGGGCCTCTATAGCCAATCTGTTGCACTGGTGCATATCCTTCTGAATTTCCATTTAAGTATTTATTCCTCCAATTAGCAATGTGTTTAGTGTAGTGGATCTACTAAAAACAGATCTATTAAAAACAAACAAACAAGCATTTCTAGAATTCTCTGTTCTCTAGAAATACTTTGATGAAAAAGGAACGTAATCATAAAATCACATAATACTATGATAAAATAAACATTTCTAGGGGTACTTTGAATAAATCCATACATATCTATAAAGTGAATTTCTTCCAGTTTGATTTCTTTTTCTGTGGTAAAACAATGGCCAAAAGCAACACCAGTAAGGAATGGGTGTATTTAGCTTACAGATTAGAGACCATATTCTAGGGAATTCAGGGCAAAAACTCAAGGCAGGAAACTGGAATCAGGAAGTGAAACAGAGACCACAGAGGAACATAGCTTACTTGCTTGCCTCCCTGACTTGTTGTTTCCTTTCTCATATAGCCTAGGTTCATTTGTTCAGACAATGGACCACCCACAGTGGCCTGGGCCTTCCTCTTTCATCAATTAGCAATAAAGAAATATCCCACAGATATGCTCACAGCTCAATCTGTTGGAGGAAATTCCTCAATTATAAGTCTATCTTCTAATGAATGTCTAAGTTTTTTTTTCAAGTTGACAAAAAGTAAGCAGCACAATCTACTCCTTGTTAACTTGTCACACAAACACACTATTATTAAAGCATAAACTTTTCATTCTTTGTCCCTCAGATCTCATTTTAAAATCACAATATGAACGACAGTCCAATTTTTAAAAGCTCCAGAGTCTAAATATTTTCGTGATTTAAAAGTACAAGTACTCTTTAAAAATCCACAGTCTCTGAAATTTGGTCTCCTGTAAAATCCAAAGTAAGTTACAAATATTCTTATCTCAAAAGGGAATGATAAGGTATCACTTATAATAAACTCAAAGCAAAACCCAACATAGAGTAGTATAAATCAAATAGTGAATCTGAGGGTCTGGCATCTGGGACTCACTCATGTTATTCTAGCTCCAAAGCCCTTAGGCAGCTTCATTTCTGTAGGTCTGTCATCTTTAGCATACACAGCTTGTCTCATAGGGTCAAGCAAGCTCTATTCCATACCTGCTGCTGCCATTTGTGGTCATTTCATGGTCCCAGGAGATCTAATACATTATAATCTCCACTGCAGCTGGGACTTTACCTTCACCAGGCCTTTTCTGATCACCTTGGTGAAAATCCTCAGCTTCCCTACACATCCCTTTCGATTCTGGAGTTTCCATTGTAACTGATGATGAAATTTCAAAAGGGCCTCACTTGATCTCATAGTATCAAGCCTCAGCTGCTCTTCATGAATCCATTATGCCTTTAAGCCCAGTACCAAACTGGAGACTCATAGTCATTGCTATGTTACTCTTACAGCATGAGATGAGGACCTGGCCAATTCTAGAAAACAGCTTTAGTGTACAGACCCTGGGGAGACACTTATAAGATGATTTCACTTCAGTGTTGCTGATCACTTATTAATTACAGCTGATTTTTCTGTACCAGCTAGCCAGCATGACAATAGGGCCTTTGAAGGATTCTTAGATACCCTCTGAAATTTCACAAATCAGGCCTTCATTATCTGCACCTCCCTCAACATTCTCTTCTTCCAAGCTCCTAAAAGAGCTCTTTTATTTATTATTAACATTTTTTATTGATGCTTTGTGCATTTCATACATCATTTTCCAATTCAGTTCAGGCATATTTCCCTTTCACTTCCCCCCCCTTCCCAGATCATGCATTCTGCCATAACTGTCCTGCATCTTTCTCTCAGTTTTTTTTCATTTTTTAGCTATAAGTGATAATCCATGAGTACAAGCATCCTTCATGCAAAACCAATTTGCAGTCTGTTGTGCCCAACCCCCCACAGCCCCACCATCCAGCGGGGGGTGAGGGGTTGTATGTTCAATCAAGTTGATCAAATGAGTGTCCAGACTACATTGCTGTAGTTTCACCATTCACCCAGATATAAATATTTCTCGTGGAGAGGGATGCATAGTAAAAGAGCTCTTTAAGCTGCAAAAGTTGAATATTCTTTCCAGCCCCAAATTCCAATGACTTAACACAATCTTTCTCAAAACAACAATCTCTGGTCCATCAAGCAATGAACAACACTCAGTAACAATTTCTATTCTAGTTAGTTTTGTTGCTACAATAACTAACCAGAACTAACTTGCGGCAAGAGTGGTTTTATTTAGTTACAGTCCAACACTGAAGAAGGTCATGGAAGTAAGGAAACCTTGACCTTGAACCTGATACCACAGAAGAATGCTGCTTACTAGCTTGCTTACCTTGACTTCTCAGCTACCTTTCTTTTATAGCCCAGGCCCACTTGCTAAGGGATGACACCACCCACAGTGTTTTGAGCCCTTGAGCCCTCCTACATGAATTAGCAATCCAGAAAATTCCCCCACAGACATGCCCACAGGCCAATTTGATGGAGGAAATGCCACAACTGAGATTCACTCTTCTCAGATATGTTTGTTTCTATCAAGTNAAGAGTGAGCCAAGGACTCTCAAGCCCCCCCCATGTGCCTCCTCCAGCATGGCCACGCCTTCTGAGGGTTCCATGATCTCCCTGAGCAGGTCCATGAACTATATAATTATACAATACTGGAGCCTCTGGGGGACATTATCATTCAAATCCCCACACGCATCACATGTGCACCACGGATACATGCACATTACAAATTACACATGTACCACAGATACACACACATGCTTCACACATATACCACAGATACACACCACAAGGGTAACACAGATACATACGCATACATCATACAAGTACCATAGATACACACATCACACATGTACCACAGAAACATCACACAAGTATCACAGGTATATACACATATCACATGTGTACCAAAGGTACACACTCACACCACAGATACACATACCCATATACCACAGATGTATACATATCACATGTATACTGAGGACACATACAGATACATCATAAAAGTACCACAGATACACACACATCATATGTGTAACACAGTACATATACCACACACATACCACAGATACACACACATCATATGTGTAACACAGTACACACATACCACACATATACCACAGATATACATACAAACACATATATACATATGTACAGCACGCACAGCACAGTTACCTATACCTACATATACCACACTCACATATCACAGTTACAGATACATACACATACCACCACACTCACATGTCAGACACACACACACACACACATATATACACACACCATAGACACACACATGCTCATGTACACTCACAGCCCTTTCCACAGACTCCAGCTTCCTTGTAGGGTCTCCCCTTGGGCCTTGTTCTTGAGCAGGGGAAAGCTGGGTACAAAGCCAGGTCTGCCTTGCCCTCTGCACCCACAGAACCATTTCAGGTGGCCATGCGCAGAGCAGGAATGGACATGGTGCTGCCTCCTGGATGCTGCCATGGGAAACCGGTTATTGCTGAACTTAGAGAAACCGCTCTTTTGAGCAAGAGGCTCACTGTTGCCACAGCAAAGTCCCCTCAGGACAGGGGCTGTCACCGAGCAAGGCTATCTATCATGGGCTCCAGCCATCTGGGCAGAAGGTCCTAGTCTTGACTGACAGAGCTGAGTCAGGGCTGGGATGCAGGGGAGGCCAGAAGCAACGGGGGTGGGGGGTGGGGGGGGCACGTTAAGGAAGGCACTCGTGCTCTGATTTCACCCTTGAGATTTCATAACCCAGAGACCCAGTGCCTCCTTAAATGTGGCCCCCTGGGCTCTCCCTGTCCTGACCTCAACCTGGCCTGGTGGGGGCCTGTCAAGCTCTGAGTGCCTCATCTCTTCAACTTGTGGATTCCATGTCCGGTGGGGAGGATCAGAGTGTTTGGGGCTCTCAGCCCCCTGCTGGCCCCAGGTATCACAGGCCAAACAACAGAGGCCAGAAACGTCAGGTGAAGTGCACATGCCACCCTGCCACCCTGCCCAAAGACCGTTCAGAGAATCCTGTTCTGGTCTCTGTGGACAGGGAGCTCCTCCCTCTGCTCTAGCAGACAGAGATCCATTCAGCTGGCCTTGGGGCCCAGTGGTTCCTCTTACTGGGAAAATTCAAATCTGCTTCCTGCAGAGAGCAGCTTCAAAGGCTGGGGACATGCTGACCTTTCCGGTGCTTTGTTAATAGTCCCTGAAAAGCCCTTTCATGTCATTGGCCACTCTATTTTCAGGGGCCATTTTTTCCCATGCCTCTGAGTGTCATCCCCAGACATTTCAGAGGGCCAGGAATCTGGGGACAGAGGTTCCCAAGATGACCGCTCCTAGAAGAGGCAGGCGGAGTGCGTCAAGACACCACATGGTTAGTGGCTTCTGCCTCAGGGGGCCACTGAGGGCACCAGAGTTTATGCAGCCTTCCCAGAAGCTTGACGGCCATCCCTCATATGTCACCCCAGGACAATAACTAGAACCAACAAGCCTAAGGGAGTCAGCCCCTGGACTGGAAGCAGACCCAAATCTCACATTTTGGGCTGGCTCCAGCCCTCACCAAACTCTAGAGGCTACCAAAAGCCACATGGCCCCAGGACAGCAGTATTGAAAGGTGCTGTGGATTCTTTTTAATTTAACTTTATTTTTTTTTATGTGTATGAATGTTCTGCTTGCATGTAGGTTTGTGCACCAGTGTTGTGCAATGCTGAGGAGGTCAGAAGAGGGTCTCAGATTCCCCTGGAACTGGAGTTCTCCTGGAATTGGAGTTACAGACGGTTCTTAGCTGCCATGTGGGTGCTGGGGATCGAACCCGGGTCCTCTGCAAGAGCAGTCAGTGCTCTTAACCGCTAGGGTATCTCTCCAGCCCCTATCTCCACCACTTTCTAGTTGAGCTATTTTATCTTTTCCTATTTTCCTTATCTGCATTTGAGGATAAGATAATCCAGTTTAAGTCATATTGAGTGATATCTAAGAAAAAAAAACAACTTGAGATGCACACACAGCACAACACCAGAGTACACCCAGTACATGATATGAGCAGAATTCATCTGTGGCCTGCACAGCACCAGTGTGTGAAAGACCAGGTGAGCCCCACCTGTCTTGGTGCTTTGGGCACCCCTCTGCCCTGTGGTGGAGGCTTGGTATTACCTGGGACCATCCAATTTTCTGGTTCCAGCGTGCAACATGGGCGGAGTCAGACATATACACACAGCACAACAACAGAGTGTGGCCAGCACATGGTGTGAGTTCATCAACATGGTACACCCTCCCCAGCTCAACCTGGTGGTGCAGAGGATCTAGCAGGTGCAGTATTAGTAATTATAGTCTATGCAGCTAATGTTAAGGCACCAGAATCCAAAGAAACAAATAAACAAACATATCCACATGCCAAAGACACAAAGAAAACACAACATGAGAAAAGCTTATAATAAATCCACACTGAACTATATCAACCCTACAGAAGATTCCTACAATGAGAACTCCCCAGAAGGAAACTGAGACACAGACCTTAGAAGAACAATTGTAGACATATTCAGAGAAATTAGAGAACTCAGGGGAGAGAATGAAAAACTCAAGAAGGACCTAGAAGGAGATAATGACAAACGGTAGAAAGAACTAAGGGGAGAGATTGAAAAACTCAAGAAGGACATAGCAGGAGATGATGACAAATGTTGGAAAGAAATAAAGGGAGAAAATAACAAACTCCAGAAGGAAGTGAAAATGCTGAAAAGATCCCAGGCCAAAATGAAAAAAGAAAATGACCAACGAACCAAGGAGCTACAAGATGAGAATGACAGGCTCCAGAAGGAAGGGGAAATACTAAAGAAATCATAGGATGAAAAGAAAAAGGAAATTGAACATTCATCCAATCAACAGGAAAGGCTGGGCAAAAGTCTCAGAAGCAGAAAGGAAGAAGCAGAAAAAAGAATATTAGACCTGCAGGATAACATGGAACAACTAGAATGCTCAAGCAAAGATTATGAAAATTTAAAAAAAAAAAAACACAAGAGTGGAACAATCAGGAAATGTGGGACACTATGGAAAGACCAAACCTCCACATCATAGGGATAGAGGAAGGAGAAGAAAACCAAAACAACACTATTGACCAGATCTTCAACAGGATAAGAGAAGAAAATATCCCCAAACTGAAAGAAGACAATCCCATACCAATACAAAAAGCACATAAAACACCAAATAGACAGGACCAGAAAAGAAATTCCCCACGTCATATAATTGTTAAAATGTTAGATGTTCAAAACAAAGACAATATGCTGAAAGCTACAAGAGAAAAACAACAAGGTACACATAAGGGGAAACCCATCAGAACCACAGCTAACTTAGTGCAAACTATGAAAGCCAGAAGAACATGGACCAAAGTATTCCCAGTATTAAATGACTTTAGATGCCAACCCAGACTACTATACCCAGCAAAAAATATCAATTATAGTTGAAGGCAAAAGAAAAATCTTTCATGATATGAACAAGATGAAAGAATACATGTCTCAAACTGGGCATGGTGGTGCACGCCTTAATCCTAGCACTCAGGAGGCAGAGGCAGGAAGATCTTTTTGAGTACAAGGCCAGCCTGGTCTACAGAGTGAGTTCCAGGACAGCTGGGGCTACAGGGAGACCCTGTCTCAAAAAAGAGCAAAAAAGGGACTGGAGAGATGGCCTAGCAGTTAAGAGGGCTGACCGCTCTTACAGAGGACCCAGGTTTGATCCCCAGCACCCACATGGCAGCTGAGAACTGTCTGAAACTCCAATTGCAGGAGAACTCCAGTTCCAGGGGAATCTGAGACCTTCTTCTGACCTATGCAGCCTTGCATGACACGGGTGCACAAACCTGCATGCAGACAGTACATTCATACATATACAGAAATAAATAAAAAAAGAGCCAAAAAAATGAAAAGAATACATGTCTATGAAACCAACACTTCAGAAAATCCTTGAAGCAATCCAAAGAACAGAGGAAAGGAGCAACTATCCCTAAGCAATTAAAGAGAGAAAGCAACAAAAACATAACAGAGTAAATGCAAGACTAGACCACGGATGCAAACAAAAAATAAGGTGAAAGGAAGCAACACACATCTCTCAATAATATAACCTTAACTACTAATGGTCTAAAGTCCCCAATCAAAAAGGATAGCCTAGGAGAATGGATTAAGAAACAGAAACCTTCTATATGCTGTCTATAAGAAACCCATCTCACCCTCAAGGAGAGACACCACTTTACAGTGAAAGGATAGAAAAAAATATTCCAAGCAAATGGTGCCAAGAAACAAGTTGGATTGTCTATTTTAATATCAGGTAAAATAAATCTCAAAGTAAAATTAATCAGAAGAGACAAAGAGGGCCATTACATCCTTGACAAAGGAACAATTAATCATGAAGACTTCACAATCCTAAATGTCTATGCACCAAACTATGGTGCAACTAACTTTATAAACACTAATCTGCAGGACCTCAATACACAGATTAATCTTAGCACATTAATAGTGGGAGACTTCAACACCCCACTGAGCCCCTTGGATAGATCAACAGGACGTCAGAATTGAACAATAAAATACACCAAATGGATCTCACAGACATCTACAGAATATTCCACCCAAACATGAGAGAATATACTTTCTATTCAGCACCTCATGGAATATTCTCTAAAATAGACCACATACTGGGGCACAAAAGAAACCTCAACAAATACAAAATGATAGAAATTATTCCATGCATGTCAGACCACAGTGAAATAAAGCTCAATATGAAAACCAGAATAAGCCCAACTAGCTACAAGAACATTTGGAGACTAAACAACACAATCCTGAATAATGAATGGGTCAAGGAAGAAATAAAGAGTGAAATAAAAGTATTCATGGAACTGAACAAAAAAGACAATACAACCCAACAAAACCTGTGGGACACTTTAAAAGCAGCCTTGAGAGAGAAATTTATAGCCCTAAGTGCCCACATTAAAAAAAAAAAAAAACAGAAAGGGAACAAATAATCTAACACTACAGCTGAAAACACTTGAGAGAGACAACAACAAATTAACCTTAAACCGGAGACAGGAAGAAATCACAAAAAATAGAGCAGAAATCAATAAAATAGAAACAAAGAAAACAATACATAAAACCAACAAATTCAAAAGGTGGTTATTTGAAAAGATAAACAAAATAGACAGACCTCTAGCCTAGTTAACCAAAAAAAAAGGGAGAGCAACTCCAAATCAATAGTATTTGTGATGAAAGGGGGAAACATCACAACAGTCAAAGAAAAGATCCAGGCAATCATATGGGAATTCTTCAAAAACATGTATTCCACTAAATTTGAAAACCTAAGAGAAATGGATGAATATCTGAAATCCTGTGATTCACCAAAGCTTAACCAAACAGAGATTGACAGTTTAAACAGACCCATAATATTTGAAGAAATTGAAGATGTAATTAAAAACCTCCCAACTAAAAAATAATCCTAGGTCCAGATGGTTTCACAGCAGAATGCTATATAACATTTATAGAGGTCTTAACCACTGCTATTCAAACTGTTCAGAAGGACACAAACAGAGGGAATCCTCCCAAACTCCTTTTACAAAGCCAGCATCACTCTAATACAAAAACCAGGCAAAGATACAACCAAAAATAAAGCTATAGGCCCATCTCATTAATGACACAGATGCAAAAATTCTCAACAAAATACTTGTAAGTCGCATACAGACTCACATCAAAAAGATCATCCATCTTGATCAAGTTGGATTCATACCAGAGATGCAGGGGTGGTTCAACATACGTAAATCAATAAATATCATAAAACACATAAATGGACTGAATGACGAAAATTCTCAACTGCTGCAGAAAGAAGCCTTGACAATATCCAGAATCCCTTCATGTTTAAAGTCCTAGAGGGAATTGGACTGAAGGGAAGATTCCTCAACATGATCAAAGCCATATATAGCAAACCCACTGCCAACATCATCCTAAATGGAGAAAAATTGGAACCATTTCCCTTAAAGGTGGGAACCCATCAAGGCTGCCCCTTATCACCACTCCTCTTCAATGTAGTGCTTGAAACACTTGCTAGGGCAATAAGAGAAGAGAAGGAAATTTAAAAAAAAGTAATCAGAAAAGAAGAAGTTAAGCTATCCCTTTCTGCAGATGATATGATAGTTTACCTAAGGGATGCTAAAAACTCCACCATAATACTTATAGAAACAATTAATAGTTTTGGTAAAGTGTCAGGCTACAAAATTAACCTAGAAAAATCAGTAGCCTTTCTTTACACCAGCAATAAACAAGTGTAGAAAGAATATAAGAAGGCCTTCCCTCTCACAATAGCCTCAAAATAATAAAATACCTGGGAACAAAGCTAATCAAAGATACCAAAGAACTCTACAAAAAAAATTTTAAAACCCTGAAGAAGGAGATTGAAAATGACATCAAAAGATGGAAAGATATCCCATGCTCGTGGATTGGGAAAATTAATATAGTAAAAATGTCAATTGTACCCAAATTGATATACAGATTCAATGCAATCCCAATCAAAATCCCCATGAGCTTCTTCACAGACTTGGAAAAATAATCTTTAAATTCATATGGAAAAACAAAAGACCTGTGAGCGAAAAATGCAATACAGGGGGGATTGCTCTACCAGACTCCAAACTCTATTATAGGGCCATAGTCATAAAGACAGCTTGGTACTGGCAGAAAAACAGACCAGTTGACCAATGGAACAAAATTGAAGATCCAAACTTGAGCTCCTACAATTTCAGTCAACTCAACAAAGGGGCAAAAAAAATCTCAATGGAGGAAGGAGAGCATCTTCATCATATTGTGCTGGGAAAATTGGATTATCATTTGTAGAAGAACAAACTTAAAGCCCTACCTCTCATCCAGTACAAAAATCAACTCCAAGTGCATCAAAAATCTCAATGTGAAACCTGAAACCCTGAAAATGATAGAAAAAAAAAAGCTTGTCAGAAACCTATAAGACACAGGCGTAGGAAAATACTTTCTAAATCAGACAGCAGCTGCACAGGAAACAAGGTCAACAGTTGAAAAATGGGACCTCATAAAACTCAAAAGCTTCTGTACAGTGAAAGAAACAATCAAGGAATTCAAGACAAAACCCATAGAATGGGAGGAAATCTTCAACAATATTTCATCTGACAGAGCATTAACTTCAAGAATATATAAACTACTCAAAAAACAAAGAAGAAAACAAATGACTTACTCAAAAGAAAGAGTAAAGAGCTGAACAAAGATTTCACCAGTGAGGAATTAAAGATGGCTGAGAAACATCTTAAAAAAGTGTTCAACATCATTAATAATTAAGGAAATGCAAATGAAAAGCAGTCTCAGATATCATCTCACTCCAATATGACTGGTTAAGATCAAGAAAACAAAAGACACCAATTTCTGAAGAGGTTATGGGGAAAGGGGAACACTCATCCACTGCTGCTGGGAATGTAAACTTGTACAACCACTATGGAAAGCAGTGCGGAGAACCCTCAAAACACTCACAATGAGTCTACCACCTGACTCAGAAGCAGATACTCACTCCTGGGCCTATACTCAAAAGACTCATACTACTGCAAAGATACATACACATCCATGTTTACTGCAGCTCTCTTTGCAATAGCAAAGAGGTGGAACCAATCCAAATGCCCCTCAACAGACGAGTGGATGACAAAAATGTGGTACATCTACACAATGGAGTACTATTCATCAGTAAACAAAGATGATGTCATGAACTTTGCAGGTAAATGGATGGAGCTGGAAGCCATTATGCTAACTGAAGTAACACAGTCCTATAAAAACAAATGGCAAATCGTTTCCCTCATTTGTGGATGCTAACACCAAATCCCCAGTTGAAAGGCAAGCCGGACAACATTATTGTAATATTTATGTTTATCTGAAAGCAACTAGGTTGTTATAATGTAAATCTCTCTGGGCTCTAGAATCCACACACCACTTATTTTCAGACTCTGTAATTATTGTACATGGGTGGAAAGTATGTATCCATATTTTAGAGTAATATAAAATTAATGGAGGCAAATGTGAATTCCTAAACATAAAAAAGACTGAGTACAGTTACAGCAGAATACATGATCTGGGTGGGGTGGGGGGAAGAGAAAGAGGAATACACCTAAATTGAACTGAAAAATGATGTCTGAAATACACAAGAAATCAATTAAAAGCATAAAATTAGTTCCTCAGCTAAGGTTGGGGCTTCTTAAATAAAAAAAAAAGAAAAAATAAACTACATCTGTTGGTCTATAAGATGGCTCAGAGGGTAAATTTACTGCTAACAAGCCTGATGACCTGAGATTGATGCCTAGGATCCACATTATAGAAGGAAATAACAGATTTGTGCTGGTTGTCCTCTGATCGTCATACATACACCACAGCATGCATGTGTGCACCTCTCAAACACACACATACATACACACATGCATACACACATACAAGTACACACATAAATTAATTAATTAATAAACAGAAAAGATATGCGATAGAAATTTCTGATGTAATGAAGGGGCGGTAATGATGAATTACTCCCCTCATAACTCTGAAGTCTCATAGTTAAAGAAGTAATGGACTAGAAAAAGGAGCTTGACCTTCAGTCTCTTAAGTTAGTGTGAACATGCATTTTACTTCTGATTTTACATTATATATATCTTTCCAGTTGATATCCTTCCCCAAGTAGGTATTATAGATAGCAGTTACCCGATACAGAGTTAAACTTGTTTTGTTTCTTCTTTCTTTCTCCTTCCTCTGTCATTATCACTCTCAGCAAAATTGCCTCTACATATTTCTGTCCCTACTCTCTTGCTCATCTCTGATTTCATTTTTTATTCTAATCTATTCCATCAACCATCTATGACTTTTAAATTCCATTAAGTCTGGCAACCCTTTCTATCTTTCTATGGGCAATATTGCCATTGCCACATTGGCCCAGTTTTCTTAAGTCTAAAAAGAAAATGGATATTTTAATTGAGAAAAGTCTAGGGACAAAGTCTTTGGGAAGTTACTGAAAACAGATTGCATGTGTGTTGGATTTGGATAGTGACTAAGCAATAAAAGGAGGGTGGGATTGTTAGCTTGACATATTTGGGTCAGTGCAATGATCTCAGTACAGTTGGAAGTTAGGGTTTGAAATAAATTGGAGAATGATGTGAAGTGAGGCACAGAAAAACAGTAAATGTCCTTGCTAAAATTTTTGGATTTTCTCTGAATTATTAGAGTGATATTAAAGCAGTTTACGTAGGAAACAGGGCCTGGTGCCATATGCATATAATCCAGGCATTGGGGAGGAGAAGCAGGAGGATCACGATTTTGTAGCTTGCACTACCATATCTACTGTATTGTGTTTTCTAAAAGAAGAAAAATGACAAGGTATATATAATAGATTGATTTATATGATATAGTCCAGCTAGTTTTCTCACACTGCAAAGGCTGAGAATTCTATGCTTGCTTGGTGCATGAGGCTCAGTTTCTCAGCAGTCCCAATTTGGTGCTGAAGGCCTGGACGATTCCTGGAAAGTTGCTGGTCATTAGACTACCATTGGAAACTTGCAAGTTTGGGTTCTAATATTGGCAAAGGAATGTCACTGCAATAAGATGAATGAACTTTCATGCAAAAGTGAAGGCAAATATGCAAGAAGCAAAGATTCGTCTATGTCCTTTTATCTGCCTCCTACCAGAAGGTCAGTCAAAAGTGAGGGTTTCAATGAATTGCCTGTTTCAATTAATATGATCAAAAACATCCCTCATAGGGTGGCCCAATGGTCAACATTTTAGTTGATTCCAGATCAACTAAATTTGACAACTAAGATTAGTTATTACAAGTCCATTCTTTATCAACTTGACACTCAGTCAGCTCTCATTATATTGTGCTTTGGCATAATAACCAGGTCCTACCTCCACTTAACATGAGATATCTATATTACGTACAACTGCAAACATATGACATTTTTAAAGAATGGGAAATTCCTTGAGGAATGTGTGTCTTTTCATGTATTATCATTGAAATATAACATATATGTAGACTCATAACATGTAAGCACTGATATCACAACCAATGATGCAATACGTGAATATGAAAAAATAAAGACAGCACAAATATTTGTTTAATCAATGTTATATATGCAGAAACATAAATACATTTACAATCCTCTTTTCAAAAAATATTTTATTTACATTTTATATTGTATTGTCTGAACTTAAGTGTATTGTCTGTATTTAAGTAAGTGCACACATATCTGGCAATGCCTACAGAGGTCAGAAGAGAGCATTGGATTCCCTTGGACCTGGAGTTACGGAAGGTTCTTAGCCACCATGTGGGAACTGGAAATCAAAATCAGGTCCTTTGCAAGAGCAGTCAGTGCTCTTCATTGTTGAGCCATCACTCCAGCCCTATAATCTTCTTTTCTGCAAGTGATCATGTAGCCTTAGCTGTTACTTATAACTATTTTCCTCTACTAAAAACTTTGATTTTTCCTCCACCATCAGCAAGCACCTCAGCATGTCTTGGTTCTTCCCTCGGAAGACTGATGAAGGTCACAAAGAGTCTGTGCTCTGTGTTCTCCTGCCTGTATTGGGCTGTTGCAGTTTCCTACTCATCTTAATCACTTGACATAGCAGCACCAAGAGATGACCTAAATGATATTTTAAACTCCATACCTAACTTACTTTCCTCCAAGGTGGAGAAACAGTCTAATTTCCCCACAGTAGCCTGGATCAACCACGCCTCCTAATATTGTTGTTCACTTCTTAGCCTGTTGTAAAGGCATAAAAAAAAATGTCCAGGATAAAACCTTGGATTTCAGTTAAATTGAATGTTTGTTTTATTGTCTGGCAGAAGCAGTGTCTCCCACACTCTTCTAGAACCAAAACTTCTAGGGCAACAAATCATGCATTCACATGGAGGAAAGGAAGCCAAAAATTTCCTAGTGGTTTACTAGGGTAGATAGTGAGTGGAGCCATTCCCATTTCCACACCTTGATTCCTGGATATATAATTTTGCCTATCTAGAAAAAGTATCATATGTTGGACATTGAGTTTAAGCATATATTTCCTTGCCTTCTGTAGACCACTTATCCATCCTTTCATAGCACTGCTTCCTAACTGGCATTGCAACTGTCTTTAAAGGATCATTCCACTATTCAATCAAGTCAGATGCTTCACGATGGTGGAAGATACGGTCATACCAGTGATTTCCATGAGCAGGGGCTCATTGATTCACTTTTTGCTTTGAATTTAGTTTCAAGGTCAGAGGCACAAAGTGCTGCTCTTTCTATGATGGAAGTAGTCCAATGTAATCAACCTGCCAGCAGGTTACTGTCTGGTCAGCACAATGAATTGTTCTGTATCAGTGGTTCATTGTTTGTCTCTGATGGTGTGATGGTGGCAGCTTTGGCCCTCAGCAGTAGTAACAGATCAGGTTTGGTGAGTGGAAATCCATGTTGTTCAGCCCATACATAACCTCCATTGCTGCCAACATAGTTACATTGTTCATGGGCCCATTGACCAACAACAGAAATTGCTGGAAAGAGACTAACTGTGCTCAGAATGGGTCATTTTAAAAAAATTTTAATTTATTTTCTATGTGTATGAATGTACTGTCTGCATATAGGCTTGTGCACCCGTGTCGTACAATGCTGCGGAGGTCAAAAGAGGGTGTCAGATTCCCCGGGAACTGGAGTTCTCTTGGAATTGGAGCTACAGATGGTTCTCAGCCGCCATGTGGGTGCTGGGGATCAAACCCGGGTCCTCTGCAAGAGCAGTCGGCGTTCTTAACTGCTAGGCTATCTCTCCAGCCCCAGAATGGGTCATTTTTATCATCTTGATTAGTGAACTCCTCTGCAGAAGTTACCTTTTGATAAACATTCACATGGGGAATAACTGTGTTTACATCCTTTGCCGTTTGGAAGGATGTATCCACATTGCTTTCAGCACTGCTGTTTAGTAGAGTGGTAGAGTGGTCTATGATGTTCTAGTTTCAGTATTAGACTATGGTTTTAGTCCAAAGTTGTAATATTTTTCACATTGCTCAAAAAACCCAATAGGGTCAGGTGATTCACAGCCAAAAATACCTAGTCAGTGTACCGTTTTGTATCAGTTAGCAAAAAGCTAAGAGATCACAATTCCATCCACATGCAGGAAGTGGAAAAGAAACTGCAAGTGGCACCACTCTTCCCAGTGACATACTTCCTCCAGCAAGCCTTCGCTCTTAAAGTTTTCATAGTTTCACTAAACAGTGCCATAAACCAAGACCAAGTATAAAAATATGTGAGCTCATAGGGGACATTTTTCATTCAAACCACCTCATTTCATCCATCACCCCAGTAATACCATGGCTCTATCATAATGTAAATTTATTTAGCACAACTTTATAAAACCCTCCCCAACTTTTCATAATCTCAAAACTGATTAAAAGTCCAAAGTCTCACACTCAGTGGGTTTCCTCTTAACTACCTTGGTTATTTATTTTCCTGTACAGAATGAATGAAAAATTTGAAATGAGAGACTTATCCATGGTCAGGATCTCCAGGGAACCAAATCCAGGGAAATACTCATACCTTGCATATGAACACAAAACCTAGGATAATCCAAACGCNATATATATATGGGACTGTTCCTAACATTAGCACATCCTAATTCACTTCTGAGCCAAGTAAGACCAAATGGAGTTTTTTTCACTTTTTAGATTTTGAGGAAATTAAAAATAAACAAGTTTCATCTGGATCACAATTGTAAGTCTAACTACAAAGGACCAAATACCCTCTTCTGGCCTCCACAGGCACCCTGCATACACTCACAGAAGCGCACACATACATACATATAAATAAAATAAAAGGAAATCTTGAAAAAATGTGCATGGTAGTACACATCTTTAATACTGGTACTCAAGAGGCAGAGGCCAACAAACCTCTACAAATCTGAGATCAGCCTGATCTAATTAGTAAGTTGCATGTCAGCCAGAGCTACATAGTAAGACTCTGTCCCAAAAAAATAAAATGTTCCCTGGATTTAACCTTGGAAGGATCGAAGCTCAAAATACTGGCTATTATGTTTAACTCAATGTAGTCTGAAAGAATAAAATAAATAGAAGGCAAGGACAGAATGATTCTGCATCTTTTTCTTTTTATAACACTGGGTAATTGAGTTCATACACCCTTTTCTTTTAGTTAATACAAGTTCAACTTCTGAGCATAAAATCAAAAGATTCTGATCAATTAATACTATACATTCAAGGTTAATAAAATAAAATCATGAAAGCCCTCATTTATTAAGCTCCCTGGAAAAATTTACATTCCTTTATACATTCATTGTTCAAAAGAAATAAAATAAGCTATTGTTCTCTAAAAACTATTATATAATACAAGTCCAGGATTATCTTAATTGATTTCAGACCTTAGAGAGCTGAAAGTGTAGTATTGTAATATGAAGGAATGAATATACACTGCAAGCAGATGAGATAATTAGATGCTTTCACTTCTGCTTGGAAGTTCATCATTGTGTTAATTCTAGTAGTGGTTGTTTCACCAATGATTATTTCTTTGAAAATGTATGTAGCTTTTTTTATCAGTCCCCTTTAAATGGTACATTTCTTTTCTATGAGTGATTTTCTACCTATGAACTAATGATAGAAATATACACCCTTGATATATTAATAATTTTTCTAAGCTGGATACAAAAATGATTTTGTCATTTCAGGGAATTGACATCATTTAATTCAAGGTTATAAATCTCACTGACATTTTCCCTGGATAAATCTAAATAATTGATACAGCAAAATGTATGAATCAATAAAGAAAGTTATACAGGGTTAAGAGAGACATAGACACATGGGAACATGCAAGTACACCTTATTTAGACTGTGAGTTTTATATTGTGAATAGGTTTCTATAATAATAAATAATTATCAAGTTAGTTTACAATACTTCAGCAGATATTTAGAGCAAGCCTACAGGTGTCCTGTCAAGAATTCTGATAAATCCTACACTTCTTTCCTTGTATCCTAGAATGTATTCCTCTAATAAGTGTATTATTGTGCAAAACGTCTAACATTTAAAAATATTTATTGTATTTTCATATAAATGTTAATTTGATTATGAATTTCTAGATGAAAATCTCACTTTTAACAATATAAATATATTATTCACTCACATATTGGAATCCAAAGGTACTATGATGTCAATCTGATTATGCATTCTTTGAAGATTAACTATAATGCCTCAATCTGATTACCCATCCTTTGAAGATTAACTATAATGCCCTGCCTTCTTCCCAGGAGGGACTCTTCAATTGCTCCACGTGTGCTCAGAGAGATGACCAGTTCCCTCCTCATGAACCTTCTCCCTCCCTTCGTTATTTGCCAGAATCCAGCCTTATGCACATTAAGGAGTTCTCTTGCTGACCTATATGGGGAGACCCTGGCACTTCTCTCTCTTCAGCATTCAAGAGACCCCATTGAGGTGCCTATCTGGGACCTTCTAATTACCACATCTGTATTTGAGTTCCAGGACCAGTGCACACTGACATTGGAAGCTTGTTCTAATTTCATTGACCAAGCCACTGGAGAAAGCAGACAACAGAGGATGAACTGACATCCTGGGCTAAAGGCTGTAGACTAATTAGGAGACAGAGAGATGAAACTGGTATACTAAATCTGCTATGAATTAGCCACTCATGAATATTATATCATCTCTGCTGAAAGAACAAAGGTGACTTGAACCAAAATCAGAAAGAAATGGAGAAATAGAGATGAAAAATAAATATAAATGTGCAATACCAAAAATAGATATAAATGTACAAAAACCAAAGTAACATGTCTCCTCCAAAAGACAAACATCCCATAGTAATAGTTCCTAATGAAAGTGATCTCTAAGTACCTCCAAAGAAGGCAAAAGAATGATTATAGATATTGTGGGGAACTGAATCAGAAGCAAACTCCATAGGCTCATGTATTTCAATATATTTCCCTACTTGGTGCTCTATTTGTGGAGGTTTAATAGGTGCTGCGTTTCTTGAGGGAGTATGTCCTGATGGAGGCCTTTCAGAATTTATACTTTTGCCCAACTTTCAACTTGCTCTCTCTGCTTCTTCTTTGCCCTTGGAGATGTGAGCTCTCTCAGCTTTTTGCTTTGGGTGCCTCATGCTACTATGCTTCCCTTGTATTACGTACTCTCCCTCTTGAACCACAAGCCCAAATACATTATTTTTTCTATAAGCCACTTTGGTTATGCTGTTTTATCTTAGCAACAGAAAAGTAGATAATAAAGAAATTGGTAACAGAGAGTCAGCTGTTGGTGTGAAGAAAATGATCCTGTTGTTTTGGGGAGAAGTGTGGAACTCTGTACTAGAAAAGCAGTTGGATGCTGTAAGCAGAAATTAGTGGGTAATTCTAATAGGATCCCTGACTATAGAGTTACAGCTCAAGATGTTTCAGAAGGAAGGAGAAGCAAGCACTTAAAAGGCAACTGAGCAAGAAGCCATTCCTGTACAATTTTGACAAAGAATCTGGCTGACTTCTGCCTGTAAACTAAGAATTTATTTGAGAAGTTTAAAGACAAACCTATGTTCAATTTGTGATGTGGATATTGCTCAGGATTCTTATACGTATCTACTATGATAAAGAGCAAATGGAGCAGAAAGGAGTACACAATGTGTAGTTTGGAGAGGAAAAGAACACTAGAAAGCTGAGTGATTCAGCCAAGGCTTGTGCTGGAAGCAAGGCTTTAATTTTGGAGATGAGTGCCATTTTGGAGAGATCTCAGGCTCTACACTGGAACAGCGGGAAGGGTGCCTGCTTGAGGGAGTATGTCCTGACTGTAGCTTAAGATTCAAACACCACACAGCTAAGCTTCCAGCGTGTGAAGAGAAAGCCTAAAGGGAATTCTGCTCCCCTTCATAAAGAAGAACCTGTGCAGTGATTACATGAAGCTGTGAAACCGAAGTCAGGCTTGTGGTGAACACCAAAAGTTGTTGGAGACATCAGAATCATGAAATATCTTCCAAGGACAGCTGCCTACAAAGGATGGAACCAGATCAAAATATATATGTTATAGGCAGCAAAGCTAGAGGAGCAGAGCCATCTGAGCAACAGATATTGGATGTGGAGCTACAGAATTTGGTGTTTATACTGCTGGTTTTCTATTTTGTTTTGTTCCAACATTCTATTACTATGTCCTTTTTCCTCCATTTCAGGATGGTAATATATATTCTGTGTCACTGTATTCTGGACCTACATAATTTGATTTTTTATTTTTTAGGGGTTTTCAATTAGGAGAGTGTCTTGAGTCTCAGAAGACACTTTGGACTTTTGAATATTGTTGGGTCTCTGAAAGACTATGGGATTTTTAAAGATCGTCTAAGTTCATTTTGCACGATGATATGGCCATGGGCCTATGGATGCCAGGGAGTAAAATGTGGTGGTTTGAATGAAAAATGTTCACTATAGGCTCACATACTTGAATACTTATCCCAGTAGACAAGTCATCATGAAAAAAATAGAAACTGAGGAATTAGATGACATCATAAATGAAATGGAACTGATATCCATCTACAGAACAGTCTACCCAAATACTAAAGAATATACCTTTTCAGCAGCACAAGGAACTCTCTCCAAAACTGTCTACCTATTATGACACAAATGAAGTGTCAATGAATACTGAGAAACTGAAATAGCATACTCCATTTTATGAGACCAAAATGGAATAAAGCTGAATACCAGCACCAATCAAAACTACATAATTTACACAAACATATGAAAACTAAACAATATACTACTGAAGGATAATTAGGTCACTAAAGAAGGAAATTGTAAAATCCCTATAAGTGAACTAAAATGGAAATACAACATATCAATATCTATAGGACACAATGAAGGCACTCCTAGGAGGAAAATTTATAGCTATGTAAGTGCTGACATAAGTGCCTACAATAAAAATTGAAGATCTCAAGTCAATAACTTAGTGATATATCTGAAGTCCTTAGAAAAATAAGGACTGCCAAAATCATGGAGGCCAGTGCAGGGGGATCAAGACAGGATGTGTACTTACTGGACTTCATTTTCGGGGACCATGGGAGGGAAAGACCCCAATGTGGAGCAAAAGCGCAGGATTGATGGTTGTTTGGGGTTGCTAAGGAGGAAGTTTCGAGCACTTCCTTAAGGAAAACATGACATCTTTTAAGGAAGAAAAAAAATCCTCCAATTCAATTGATACATGTATGTATGTATGTATGTATGTATGTATGTATGCATGTATGTATGTATTTGTGTATGTATGTATTTATGTCTACATATAACTATGTATATATGTATATATAATGTAGCAATACGAGTTGGAGAGAACAACAACAAAAGAACTCAAAAAAACTCTGGAAAGACTTGGAAAAAGATGCAAGAAATGTATGGCAGAGTGTAGGGACTTGGATGGGATGGGGGGCATGGAAAGGGAAGCGACTCTAGATTCGATCAAGAAGTAATGTATGACCTTTGGAAAAAGTTTAATAATAATAATAATAATAATAATAATAATGGAAAAAAGAAAAATAAGAAGAAACAACACAGAGATAAAGTAGATGTGAAGAAATAATGGAAATCAGAGCTGAAATTCATGAATTAGAAATGAAAATCAAAATAAAAAAAAACAAAGAATCAATGAAACAAAGAGTTGTTTCTTTGGAAAAATTAACAAGAGTGACATACTTAAAGAATAGAGGACCCAAATTTAGAAACTAGAGAAGAAGGAGAAATTATTACAGACACTGAAAAAATTCAGCAAAACATACGTAGATGCTTTGAAGAGCTGCATACCACAAAACTGGAAAATATAAAATAACAGATAAATGTCTAGATATATTTTGCATACTAAAAATAACTCAAAGTGAAATAAATAATTTAAACGGAGCCATAACATGTAATAAGATATAATCAGTAATTTAAAATATCTGAACACACAAACTCCAGAGCTAGATGGATTCAGTGCAGAATTCTACAAGATGTTCAGAGAAGAACTAACACAAATACCCCCCAAATTATTCCAAAATATATAAAATAAAGGAGCATTTCTAAATAACTTTTATGAAGTGAATGTTACCCAGATTCCAATACCAGACTAAGACCCAGCAAAAAATAATACTAGAAGTCAACTTCTCTGATTCAATTGGAGGTGAGATTATCAATAAATAACTTCCAAACTGAATTAATAAACACATCAATTAGATTATCCAGCATAATCACACACCATTTTCATTCCAGAGATCCTGGGAACATTCAAAATATATGCCAACCCATAAACATAATCAAACATACAAATAGACTCAGGAACAGAAGCCATATTATCACCTCATTAAATGTAGAAAAGTCCTCTGACAAAATCCAATTTCTCTCCATGATAAAAGTCCAGGAGAATGAAGGGATAAATGAGCCATATCTTAGCATAATAAGGATAAAATACAGGAAACCAAGAGTCAATATCATGCTAATATAGAAAAATTTGAAGAATTTTAACAAAATTAAGAGAAGAATATAATTTGTTCCACTCCTGTTCAAAGCAGTGCTTAAAGCCTTACCTAGAGCAATAAGACAAATGAACAATATATAGGACATACAAATATGAAAGGAAGATATCAAAGTGTCTTTCTTTACATATGATATCATTCTATCTTTAAAATACCCTATCCAAAAAAATAAAAAAAGCCAGGCGTGGTGGTGCACGCCTTTAATCCTAGTACTTGGGAGGCAGAGGCAGGTGGATCTTTGTGAGTTCAAGGCCAGCCTGGTCTACAGAGTGAGTTCCAGGACAGCTGGGGCTACAAGGAGACCCTGTCTCGAAAAGACCAAATAAATAAATAAATAAATAAATAAATAAATAAATAAATAAATAAAATA
Source organism: Rhizomys pruinosus (assembly GCA_009823505.1). NCBI lineage: Eukaryota > Metazoa > Chordata > Mammalia > Rodentia > Spalacidae > Rhizomys > Rhizomys pruinosus. Next base: position 808,409 of record VZQC01002514.1, read on the forward strand.
CCCTAATGACTCCATGGGAAAACTCTTGGAGCTGACAAACACATCCAGGAAAGTAGCAGGATACACAAAAAATCAGTAGCCTTAGTATATATAGAAAAAGCAGGCATACTGAGAAGAAAATCAAGGAAATAATACCAATCATAATAGCCTCAAACATACCCTGGAATAAATCTAACCAAGGAAGTGAAAGACATTTTAAGACATTGAAGAAAGAAATTGAAGAAGATACCAGAATATTAAATTGAAGATGATAACAGTGGATACCAGAAGATTAATCTGGAAAGTCCTCTCATGGTTATGGATCCATATGATTAATACTTTGAAAATGACCATCCTAAGAAGTGCAATCTACAGATTCAATAAAATCACTGTTAATATTCCAATGCAACTCTTATGGAAATTTACTGCACTATAATTTTTTTTTGTCAACCTTTACCAACTTACCTGTGACCAATTTTCATGGTCTTTAAAAGAAGTTCTGTATATGTAATTGTTTTTATTTTATGTGTGAGTGTTTTGCCTGCATGTATGTAAGTGTACTCATTTCATGCAATGCTTGTTGAGGTTAGAAGAAGGCATCAAATCACCCATAACTAGTGTTAAGAAAGGGAAAAAAAGACTGAGAAAAAGATGCAAGACAGGACTTAACATGCATGGCAGAATCCATGGGCTCTGGCAGAGAGGCGGGGTGTGAGGGGGGATGGATGGGGGAATGAGTCTAAATTTGATTAACAAATGTTGTATAAAATATGCTCAATAAAAATTAACATACCACAACAAAAAAGATTAAAAAATAATAAAATTGCAATGCTGATATAGAACATTAAAAAATATATAACTTTTGCCATCAACAAAAAGAATAGTTGTGACAACTGGGAACCAAACCTAGGTCATCTGCAAGAACAGCCATCACTCCAATAAACGTCCCTTTCAATATCTATTGATGTTTGCTCTGCATTCTACAATTCTGATTTATACCAATGTTTCACCAAGCTATGAAGCCTGCTTTTCTCTTCTAGTTTCTGGATAATGTCTTAATTTAGAGATTTGCAATTTTATTTATTTTATTTTTCAATTATTTATCCCATCTCTTTTTACTGTTTTGTTTTTGTGATAGGTCAAGTAATGAGATGCTGCCATTAAGCAGTTGGTTGATTATATCAATTTTCATACTGAACACATCTTTGGAACTTTAATTTTATCATTTTTTATGTGTATGAATATACTGTCTGCATGTAAGTTTGTGCACCTGTGTGGTGCAATGCCACGGAGGTCAGAAGAGGGTGTCAGATTCCCCTGGAACTGGAGTTAAAGACGGTTCTCAGCCACCATGTGGGTGCTGGGAATCGAACCCGAGTCCTCTGCAAGAGTAGTCGGCGCTCTTAACTACTAGGCCATCTCTCCAGCCCCATCTTTGGAACATTTTGATTCATTCTCTTCCTTTGAGATTTTTCTCAATTTTTGCTTTCAGTATTTTCATTTATATTTCAAGAATTGTTTAATGTTCTGTATTTTCTATTTTAGTAGAATTGTTTTACATCTTTGATGGACTGTATTCTCTTGTTTATCGGTGAATATTAATCCTTTCCATTTTAATTTACTGTATACCTTATGTATGCATATATAATGTAAATTCTTTTTTCAAGTTTAATGCTCATTAAATTCTTATTAATTCAGTAATGTATGTTTATGATGCTAGTTGTCATAACTCTAAGATTATTGGATACTGAATGGATTTTTTATTAAAGGACCTACCATATGGCAGTATTAGGGCTTACTTTTTCCTCTGGAGAAATTAAAATAATCCTCTACCTTCATGCATTGTGGAAATATGCCTTGCTCCTTATGTTTTCTGGAACACAAAAAGGACTGGTAGTCCCCACAGTTCTGTCTTCTAACTTAAACTTAATTTTGCATAGTTTCATCATTATTTATGAAGCACAAACTACACTTTTCACTGGGATTCACATTCTAAACACACTGTGGCTGTGGTTAACTTTATCAAGAAATGAATCTGTTCCCAAACTAATCAAAGTCAGAGAAAGGGCACAGAAAAGATATCATAATATCCTCATGAACCAGCCTTGTCCCATAGCACCACCTTCCAAGGTATGCAGCAATTCCATTTGTTGAGATACTCTTTGGAAAATATGATGTTCGAGCTTCCATGCTGGCAGTCCACTTTGCCTGCTTACATCAACTACCACAATTTCATGATTTTTCTACCATTTTCTACCATTTAAATGGATAACGTGCTCTACAGGCATGTAGCCACAGATGTTGTTCAATAATACTGTTTTAAAAAAAATCATTGTTGGGTTAATGACAATTTTTGGGGAAAAATGCATACATAGACCAGCAGGAATAATTATAATGTTTTGGTTTTGATGCTATTTCATACTTCATGGAGTCAAAATTATCTGGTTTATTTTTGGGGTTTTTTTGTCCTTGAATATTTTAAAATATATGTTGATTGCAAATGTCCCTTCTTATGAAGTTGTAGAAATTATTTCTATATTACGTATATATGAATATCTACTTTTTCTTCACTTTTGTAATATATCCTATCCTTACTAGATATGGTGAAACATGATTTTACTACCCACTAACATTTTCTTTATTAAAATTGTGATTTTTAAAGGTCTAACTTTGTAGCATTAGGTGGCTTAGAACTCACAATTAGACCATACTGGTGCTATTGATTCTGGATAAACCCATTTTTTTAAGGAATTATTATCATTTTTATTCATTTATTTTCTTCTTAAAGGTGTTTTAAGTCATTTCTGAACTCTGTTAATAACTCAAACAGAAACTTGAATTTTTAGTTTTCTATTTTCCTCATGGTTTCACAAAGGTACTGATATGATTTGATTTTTATAACAGCATATATGGTTTGGTTAATTCTTTTTTTAAAACTTTTTCTTTATTTCTGTATGTGTATGAATGTACTGTCTGCATGCACGTGTGTGCACCCGTGTCATGCAATGCTGCGGAGGTCAGAAGAGGGTGTCAGATTCCCCTGGAACTGGAGTTCTCCTGGAATTGGAGTTTCAGACGGTTCTCTCTCGGCCGCCATGTGGGTGTTGGGGATCGAACCCGGGTCCTCTGTAAGAGCAGTTGACGCTCTTAACTGCTAGGCCATCTCTCCAGCCCTAATTCTTTTTTTTTTTATTTAATACTATTTTATTAGAATTTTTTCCTTTAAGAAGTAACATGAAGCCAGGCGTGGTGGCACACGCTTTTATCCTAGCACTTAGGAGGCAGAGGTAGGCAGATCTCTGTGAGTTCAAGGCCAGCCTGGTTTACAGAGCGAGTTCCAGGACAGCTGGGACTACAGGGAGACCCTGTCTCAAAAAGATAAAAAAAAAAAAAAAAGTAACATGAGGGATTACAGAGATGATACAGTGGGTAAGAGCTCTGGCAGCTCTTGCTGAGGACCAAGGTTCAGTTCCCAGGACCCATAAGACAGCTAACAACCATCTTTAATTCCAGTTCCAGGGGATGTGACTCCTGCTTCTGACCTCTACGGGCAGTGCACAACCCAGGTGCACTTACATCCATGCATGTCATACAATCATGTACATAAAATAAAAGTAAAAATTAAAATATTAAAAGGAAGTAACATTATTACAGTGAAAAACAGTATGGATTGGAGAATTTGGAACAGGAGTGAATGGCAAATTCATATTATAAGAACGTGACAAATTTCACATTACTGTTAGAGCTTGGTAGTAGAGGTTTGTCAAAAAACAATATAAAATTTATAGTAGACAAATTGTGACATTAGGTATTAAGATATTAGCATATTTTTATTTTGAAGGATTATCTATTTAGTAGATTACAGTACTGTCTGTTCTCTTCTTTTTTTTTTTTTTTTTTGGCTTTTTGAGACAGGGTCTCCCGGTAGCCCCAGCTGTCCTGGAACTTGCTCTGTAGACCAGGCTGGCCTTGAACTCACAAAGATCCGCCTGCCTCTGCCTCCCGAGTGCTAGGATTAAAGGCGTGTGCCACCACGCCCGGCTCTGTTTCCTTTTTTAACTTCGTAAGCTGTGACCATTACCTTTAGAAATTCAATTGGAGTTTAGGTGATGGCATACTAGGGCTTTAGAAGAGTAATAGAAGAATAATGGAAAATCTCTTGGTACCTGGAAATGGGAGAGGTACAACATCAAGGGCTGAATGCCCAGGAACACATATGGAGTGAGAAACAGAGCTATTCCTTAGAGTTGGTGAGAGGTTTGGTCTAGTGAGTCATTACTCCCAAGACCAGAATCTGCAAACAACAGAGGCCTCACTGATCCCCAATATAAGAGGCAAACCACTGCCATGCACAACCTGGGTCCCCAGGAGAAGGAATTGTAAGGGAAGGTGATCATTCAGAGCTGACAAAACTGCTGCTTAACATCAGGAAGTACTCCAGGCTCTACTCTGATGCACCATCAGCCTACCTCCAAAGGAATGTGTAACTGTCAATCATTTGACTCATTGCTGCAGTTCACAGGAGACCACAACTCTAGCTCATGAGAAGGGGGACTACTGTTCAGGCCCACAGGAGGGAACCACAACATGGGGACATTAATTCTTCATGTCTAAGTTCTCTGTTTCCCTTCTTCTAAACATATTTTGTGTAAATTTTTATGAGTATTTATTTTTTCTCTCCTATCTTTACTAAGTACTTGAAACATTCTTTCAGCCTGAAGATTTTAGCACTGGGTAAACTCTGGAAAAATTTTGGTAATTCTTTATTTTTCTACCACCTAATATTTCACCATCACAGGTTTAAAATTATTTATTAGTTATATTTTATTTTATGTGTTTGAGTATATTACCTGCATGTGTGTAAGTACATCCATACATGCAATGCCTGCAGAGGTCAGAATAAGGCATTGATTTTTTTTAGGACTGGAATTACAGATGGTTGTTAGCCACTATGTGGGTGCTGAGATCTGAATACAGGTTTTCTGCAAGACCAGCCAGTGCTCTTAATGGCTGAACCATTACTTCAGGCCCCATCAGGGATTTTTAATGCAAGTCAGATCTTTCCTCAAATTTCTCTCTTTAGATAGGCCACTCAGATATGTCTTTGAACATCTTACTGTCTCATGTTCCTTTCTTGCTTTCTGTTTTTTGCTCATTTGATTTGAATAGCCTCCTCTTCTATAAGTTCAATCCCCTGAGATTCTACTTAAATACATCAGATAAATCCATCACTGAGAAAACTTTATGAAACAATTCATCAAAATAAGTCCTTCCTCTTTTAAGCTAATCTCCCATGTACTTTGCTACATTGTAATGAAGAGAAGGTAAAAATGACAAATTTTTCACTTAAATAAAGATTTATTGACTTTAAAAAAGGAATTCAAATCACCATTCCAATGATTTTCTACTTTAAATGGATCCTTATCTACTGCTTATGATTAAAAAGAAAGACAGTGAAAAATACTGAGTAGGTTATTGAAAAACTGAAACCTCCTTTGCTGATAGGATCGCTAACATAGTACCATTATATTAGAAAGCAGTTTGGTTACTTTTACTTTTACTAAGTCCTAAAACACCATGTGTCCTGTAGACAGTGTCTAGGCGAAACTGGGTACTTGCTGAGCTCACGTCAATTAAATATGCCTTAATCGAATATACACCCGTGTCCCTCTCCCACCCATCCCCCCTTTCCAATTCACCATTTCAGTCCATTTTCTGATGCAGTCTTTCTGTTGTTCTTTTACTATGCATCCCTCTCCATGAGAAATATTTATATCTGGGTTGTTGGTACTAGCATCCACATATGAGGGACACCATTTGTCGTTTGTTTTTCTGGGACTGTGTTACTTCACTTAACATAATGTCTTCTAGCTCCATCCATTTACCTGCAAAGTTCATGATGTTGTCCCTCTTTACTGCTGCATAGAACTCCATTGTATACATGTACCACATTTTCTCTATCCACTCGTCAGTTGAGGGGCACCTGGGCTGGTTCCAGCTTTTTGCTATTGTGAACAGAGCTGCAATAAACATAGCTGTGCATGTATCTTTGCAGTAAGTTGTGTCTTGTGGGTATATACCCAGGAGTGGTATGACTGGGTCAAATGGAAGGCTCATTTTGAGTCTTCTAAGGGTTCTCCACACTGCTTTCCATAGTGG
>VZQC01002514.1:815469-826149 GCA_009823505.1 Rhizomys pruinosus
GGGGGAAAATTGTAATTCATGGATTAACATATCCAAACATGTGTCTATGCTAAAGTAACCTACCATAACTATTAGTGCTGCTTAAATACCTATATATCTAATTGCTTGTTCTTCATTAGTAGGATCGAAAGGTTATTCCTGGACAAACTGTCAGCCCATGAAAGGAAACAGCCAGAATTGACCAGAGTCCAAGTCAACAGCTCCAGAGAGAGTGGACTGTTTTACCTCTCATCCACCTGTGCCCCTTTTCTAAGCCTAGGGAACAACCTGCGGAAGAGGGGGCGTGGTAGAATGTAAGGGCTGCGATTGGGGTGAATGGTGAAACTACAGCAATGTAGTCTGGACACTCATTTGATCAACTTGATTGAACAAACAACCTGTCACCCCCCACTGGATGGTGGGGCTGTAGGTGTTTGGGCACAACAGCCTGCAGATAGGTTTTGCATGAAGGATGCTTGTACTCATGGATTATCACTTATAGCTAAAAATGAAAAAAAAACTGAGAGAAAGATGCAGGACAGTTATGGCAGAATGCATGATCTGGGATGGGGTGGGGGTGGGGGGGAGGGAAAGGGAAATAAGCCTGAACTGAATTGGAAAAAATGTATGAAATGCACAAAGCATCAATAAAAATTAATTAAAAAAAAAAGCAGTTTGGAAGATCCTTAAATTGAGAAACAATCCCAGAAATTCCACTGATATTTGGCAGTAGAGAAATTAAAACATATTTCCAAACCAAAATGTATACATTACATTATTCATAGTAACCAAAATTTGGGGAAATTCCCTTCACTTGATAAACACATAAACAACATGTGATGCATCTCTCTTTACAGAATTTTGTTTTGCAATAAAGTAGAACTTGTGCATGCTAACACAGTTGTTGGAGGTTCATATGTCTAACCCCTATCTTGTCTGGAAAAGTTTCTTAGCAGTTGTCTACCTTCCTAAGCAGAAAAATGACAATTTTATGGATAGTTATCTGTACAGAATTATGATGTTATAAAGATTTATGAATCATACTCTTTACTTTTGTTAATTCATGCTATTCTTTCAAATTTCAGTATTTTGTAAAGGAAAATTTAACTTTTTTACCACTTAACTGGTTCTAAGTCCATGGTAGAGTTCTTGAGATCTTATTACTACTTTTCTGGAGATTTAGGCTAGCCTTCCTTTGCCTAATTGCTCAAACCGAAGAACTAAGAGTTGCCCCATAAGTTTCTTAGTACACACTTACTGGTATCTTACCAGTGTTATTCTGTTTTCAAGAGGATTCATAATTGTATTGATTTTTCTTTATACACTCAGATGCCTTTTGATTATTTTAAACATATTTGAAGACTTTTTGTTCCAATTTTTGCATAAGTATGCATCTTATACATTTGATACAGATATTTTTACACTTAGTATAGATGGGAAGGATTGGAAAATTAGTAGCTGGGTCCAAATCATTGTCTCGAATTTTAAATATATGGGCTGGAGAGATTGGTCAGTGATTAAAAGCACATACTGCTTTTTTAGGGGACTCTTGGTCAGTTCCCAATTATCCATGTTGGTCTGCAACTCAACACAATTGCCTATAATTTGAGGAACAAAGAATATCATGCCCTCTGTGCTTCAATGGTGTCTGTACATATGAGACCATACAATTTCATATACAATTTTCATCAGACTTGTTCATTGGTTGGTTTGTTGGTCTGGGGCTTTGTTTTGATTTGATGACTCTGATAAATGCCTGAGAATTAACTGTAATGAATAGAGTTTATTTTCCTCCTGGTTTCAGGGGTTTAAGTTCATGGCCACTTGGCCTTCTTGGCTTTGGTTTTATGATGAGGCAGTGCACCATGGTTGGGAGCAGGTGAAATGAACTGGTTACATCATCACAGCTTTGAAATGAATGAATGGAAGAAAGAAAAAAGAAAGAAGGAAGGAAGGAGGGAAGGAGGGAAAGAAAGAGAGAGAAAGAAAGAAAGAAAGAGAGAGAGAGAGAAAGAAAGAAAGAAAGAAAGAAAGAAAGAAAGAAAGAAAGAAAGAAAGAAAGAAAGAAAGACAGCATTGTAATATCCTCATATGTCTTCCAACTAGGAAGACACCCAAATATTCTTAACTCCTTTAGGGTACTAACACATTCCTATAATGCATGGACTTAGAATACAGTTAATTGTGGAATAAAAACTTATCCTAAGCAGAGCATTTCTTCATACTAATGTACACAATTTTTTGGAAGCATTTGCAAATATCATAATGGTCATGGATGCACACACACTATGTTCAGTTATACATTTGCTTATTGAATCCATAAATAAATATCAGTATAAAGTAAACACTCATGCAAAAGTACTTGTTTCTGAATTCTGACAGAGTAGTGACATGTAGATATTGATAAAATGTTTCATTTTTACTTACAAAAGCATAATCTACCAGGCTGGGCGTAGTGGTGCACGCCTTTAATCCTAGCACTTGGGAGGCAGAGGCAGGTGGATCTTTGTGAGTTCAAGGCCAGCCTGGTCTACAGAGTGAGTTCCAGGATAGCTGGGGCTACAGGGAGACCCTGTCTCGAAAAGACCAAAAAAAACAAAAACAAAATAACAACAACAAAAAAATGAAAGCATAGTCTACCAAACTGAGCAGTAGAAATAACCTAAAAAAGAAGTGGCATCCTTGGACAAGGATAAACAGCAATGGCAGAGTGTTTGTCTACCATGCACCAATCTCAGAATTCAATACACAATGGTATAAGATGCCCCAATCTTACTTGATGAAATATTGCAATCAATCACTTCTGGGTGAGAGAGTTGGTCTTCTTTAAGGAATTGATACAATATAGGTTGATCAGGCTCCAGTGGATGAACTCACACCAAGGGACATCTGAGGACAAAAACTTGACTCAGTAGGTCTTAACATATATGACAGAATGCATGAAACATGGCAGAGGCTGTAAAAGGGGGGTGTTCACAGAGAAGGAGTTTTAAATGTGGATATATTGTATAGAGTGCACGGAATTCAATAAAAATTTTAAAGTAAAATAAATGAATGGATGAATAAACAAACAAATAAATAAAATAAAATGAAATAAAATAGTCATTCCGTTTAGTTTTACTTGCATGGATTTGAGTTTAGGACTGAACATTTGGGGTTGAATAATCCACAAGGAGCCTATCTCTGAAGGAAATTGATTTATCTCTGTCTCAACCACCACTGATTTCCTATAGCACTTTATCTAAGGGATGGGACATTGTGAAATTTCCTCAAAACACATTGGGAGGTCAACTGATGATGTTATTTTGCAGGTCTTGTTTAGACCACCATACTGTTAATATTTCATGGGTACAGCTTCTCAGGTCATGTCTGAAAAACACTATCTAGCAGACGATGCCCTGATCATTTGACTTTTATAGTATTTCTTCTCTCTTTTCCACAACATTCCCTAAGCTTTTGATGTAGGGGATGCATTTTACATGTGTTAATTGATGTTGGGCACCCCACTGTGACTTATTTGCATTTTGACCAGTTAAGGAGCTCTGTAAATTGAAAAGGTACCCTAAATTAATTTTTCTATAAGTTAAATCCTATCTTGAGAAAATAAAATCAAATGTTCCCAGACATCTACTCAATATATTCAAAAACAGTTAAGTGTTACTGAAAAAACAATCTTTGGTAACTTATTTAATCAAAGAAACAATAAATACTAAAATTGTCACTAATGGTACCAAAATAGAAAATCTCTGTTCATTTTTGACAAAGTGAAGAAGAAACTGTATTTTATGCTGATATTTTAAATAATCCAGAGATGAGAAAACTGCTTTTGTAAAGTAAGGAGGTACCCATAAAAAGTAAATAATAAATTTTATTATTTCTTGATAATGGTTTTGATTTTAATCACTTTAACAGGTGAACAAAGCTAAATTCTTCTCCTGAGTTTATATAACATTTGGAGGTGAAGGATTTAAATGTTCTTTTTTTTATGTAAGTGCACCGAAATAAACAAACATTGGTAAAATTTCAATAGATCTTTGCCTTTCTCATCCTGAAATATATTGAACCAAGGGGAGAGAGATGGCTAAGATGTTAAGAACATCTACTACTCTTTCAGAGGAGCTGAATTGGATAGCTAGCACTCTAGCAGAGCAGCTTTCAACTCACCTATAATTCCAGCACCAAGGGAATCTATCACCCTTTTCTGCCATTGCACGCACTGCACTCACATGCATATGCCTACATAATTAAGTAAAAATAAAATCTTAAAAATATTAGGGACCAATGGAAAAAACTTCTTTTTTAAAAAGTTTAGAGTATACATTATGATTTTGACTTGAATCTTGTTGACATTCTGGAACAAGCATAGACTCTTTAAGAAAATTATCTTGTTTATATCCTGATGTTCAAACCTTACCCATTATGTTGTATGCAGAGTTGTTTTTAAGCTATATAATATTTATCCTAGTGTAGTCTGTAAGTACCATATTAACTAAAAAATTTAATAAAGGAAATGAAATTTCCCCAAAAGAAAACCATTGAGAGGTCTATAATTTGAGACTTTTCCATCAAACACCACAGAAGATTAAGAAATTTCATTACCTGAACCCACACACAGCACATGTACACCTTCTAGAAATAACTTAAATGAATATATTCCTTAATATTATCCCCAAATGAAGATAAGTAAGAAATATAAAAATAATGAAGAATACAAAAATCAGGAAAAGGATGCCAACTTAAAATTTTGTTAAGTATTTAATGTTTAATTATTAATCCTTACTTGAAAATTTTCTAGGAATTGGTGGAATGCAGGATATTGTACACAATATTATGGAAATTGATGAACTGGGAAAGCTAGTATACATAGAAGTCAATCATTGGTTCTTGTTTTCTTCGTGAGATCTGGCCATAATATAATTTCTATCCTATGTTTCCTGAAGGAATATCAGAAGAATATCACAAGATAGGAGTTTTGCCCTATACAGGAGTAAAGAAAAAAAAGCTACAACCCACAGAGGCCAATAAAAATCAGCAGAAGCATGGTGGCAGAAGCAGGTGGATCTTTATGAGTTCAAGGCCAGCCTGGTCTAAAGAGTGAGTTCCAGGACAGCTGAGGCTACAGGGAGACCCTGTCTCAAAAAGACCAAAAAAAAAAAAAAAAACCAAAAAACAAAACCACACAGCAGAAATGGCTTGCTATGCTACCCTCAATTTATTAATATTTCACAAGGCTTTTTTAATCAGTTCATACTGCTACATGCATGCTCTTTTTTCACAAATCCCAAGCATAACAATACACAATATTCCTTGAGTCTATGGATCTTCTTTCATAAGGGATCCCATGCGACACAATATTTTCACTAAATAAATTGTTTGGTTTTCTCTTGTTCCTCTGTATTTTGTTATAGAGATGTCACTCACAAACCTTGTACTTGGGAAAGAAATGATTATTGTTTGATCTTGCCTAAAGCATTTAATTATTATGTATTAATTAACTTGATTTGATATTACTCTGAATCTTTAAGTTATCTAAATTACTTGAAATTTTTACTTAAATGGAAACACTATAAAACATAATTACTTTGGTGTGAAAATTGATGAGAATGATCCAATGTACTTTAGCACCTTATTTCCCATAATCTAATATATTTACTACAAATAGCATTAAATAACTTGATGAGTGAAGCAATATTGCAAGTTAAGAGCATGCTAAACAGGACACTTGTAAGGAAGACTCAGGGAACATCAAGGAAGAGGGAACAGAAAGAATGTAAGAGATAGAGGTTGGAAAGTAGTGATGTAAAGCTGTTTTCTGGGTTTAGATTCCACTGCAGTAAGCTTGAGAGGCTCCACTCTCTCCCTGCACTTGGTCCTCTTTCTAACCTTGGGCCCAGGCCAGCTCCTTCTCTTTCTACCTCAGTTCTCTGCAGACCCACCCACTGCATCTGGGTCCCTGTCCCTTCCACTCAGACCAGGTCAGTTCTCTAAATTCTAAATTAAGTTTGTTAGATCATCTACCCACACACACACACTTTACCCCCTCCCAAGAACTTCCTATATCCTTGGTAAGTCAGATCCAGCCCACTGCATCTCTATTCCTATGAAGCCAATAGAGTTCCACTCTCACTGCAGTCAGTCCACCTTCTAGCCTTGGGCCCCACTGCCCCTTTTCTTTCTGTCTCAGATCTCGTTATTAGCCTCATAGTTCACATATTTGTCCTGTTCCCTTATAACCAGACTAGTTAAATTCTCCACCTTTGTTAGACCCTCCATAGAATGTCCCCACACCCATCTTGCCCTTGACCTCCCTTCCTGATCTGCCTACCACAGACCTACTACCCAAAATAGCCTAGTAACCTGCAAGAACCTGAAGCACACACCAACTTTTTATTCCCGAGCAAAAAGCAACTTCACATAAACAAAGGTACAATAGAATTTCCTGTCTGACACCCAATCAACAAAAGATCTCCTTAGGCCCAAACAGGAAAACAAAAACAGAAATAAATAAGAAAACCCAACAAAGTATGTCCCCTACCCCGGGGGGGGGGGGGAACCACCAATCCTACAGAAATGTACTACAATGAAAATTGGCACAAGGAACTCTATGATGCAGAATTTAAAAGATCAAAGAATACAAAAAAACAACTCAAGGATAAAAAGCATAAACTTGTGACAGAACCTCAAAAATATAAATAAGAAGTTTAACAAAATAAATACAATTCCAGACTTGAAAAGAGAATTCACAAAAGAGATAGAAATATTGAAGAAAACACAAGCCAAAATGAAATGGAATTAAAGAACTCATTAAGTCAGGTTGAAACAACAGTAAAAAGTCTCACAGTCAGAGTAGATAAAATAGAAGCAGAATATCAAGACTGGATGACAAAGTTGAAGAACTGGACTCCTTATGCCATTATAAAACCTTTTTTTAAAGGCACACAGTGCAATATGCAGGAAATGTAGGGAAAAGATCAAATCTAGGCATGATGAGCATACAGGAAGTAGAAGAACCTCAGGCCAGTGGCACTGACAGATCTTCAACAGGATTATAAAAAAAAACATCCCTAAAGTAAGGAAAGACATATGGATTCGAGAAGCACATAGTACACCGATTAGACAAGAACAGAATAGAAACTCCCCATGACATATCCTGCTAAGTACACTAAATGTACAGAACAAAGAGAGGTACTGAAAGCTGCCAGAGGGGGGAAAAAAGTCATGTATAATAGAAAACCAGCACATCAGAATTATAGCTGATCTAAAAATTTATTGTTTTTAATATTTTATATATAGAAGTGCATTGTCTGCATGTGTGTAAGCACACACGTGTACTGTAAATCCCCATGGAAGTCAGAAGATGGTGTTGGATTCCCCTGGAATTGGAGTTATGCATGCTTGTTAGCCACCATGTGCGTGGTGGGAATTGAACCCAGGTCATCCTAGATATGCTGACTAGACTCCAGTGGATCTATTTGCACAGAAAGACTTCTGGGTTTGGGTGCTTGATTGGATAGGGCTTAACTTGGATGTTGTAACGCTTGAGTTCTAATTGGGGGGGGTTGAGGTATGGGAGAGATTGGATTTGATTGGGAACCATTGTATTTGTTGTACAAATGTTCAGTAAAAAGCAAAAATAAACAAAAAAATGCCCATATACAGTATGTTACTGGCACAAAACAGAAATGTAGATCAACGGAACAAAGTAGAATTCCCAAACATGAGTGCATGCAATTTTAGCCACCTGTTATTTGACAAAGGTGAGAAGAACACTCAATATGGGAAAGACATTTGTTGAAGCAACAAATGGTGCTGCTAAAACTGAATCTGTAGAAGAGTGAAATTGGACTCTTATCTTTCATCCTGTGCAAAAGGAAATTCCAAATGCATCAAAGACCTCAAAAGGAAACCTGAAAATTTGAAACTGTGGGAAGAAAACATACCAGTATCTCACAAGATATAGGTGCAGAAGAGGGCTTTCTTAATCAGACATGAGCTGTTTAGGCATTAAGGTTAAAAATCAATAAGCAGGACCTCATTAAAACCAAAGAAACAGCCAAGGAAGTGAAGAGGAAACCCACAGAGTAGGAGAAAATCTTCACTTTCTACTCATCTGACAGAGGATTAATATCCAAACTATACAAAGAACTCAAAAAAGAAAGAAACAAAATAAATGACCTAATAAAAATGTGCTAAGTACCTGAACAGATATTTCTTAAAGAAATAAGAAAAAGTGGCTAAGAAACACTTTTAAAATGGCTCAATATCATTAGTATTTTTTTAAAATGCAGATAATTGTAATTCATGGATTAACATATCCAAACATGTGTCTATGCTAAAGTAACCTACCATAACTTTTAGTGCTGCTTAAATACCTATATATCTAATTGCTTGTTCTTCATTAGTAGGATCGAAAGGTTATTCCTGGACAAACTGTCAGCCCATGAAAGGAAACAGCCANATCCTCAAAAAATGATGCTGGCAAAACCAGATCTTTACCTATAGAAGAGTGATACTAGACTCTTATCTTTCATTTTGAAAAAAGTGGGGCATAGTGGTGCACGCCTTTAATCGTAGCACTTGGGAGGCAGAGGCAAGTGGATCACTGTGAATTCAAGGCCAGGCTGGTCTATGGAGTGAGTTTCAGGACAGTCAGAGCTACAGGGAGACCCTGTCTCAAAAAGAGCAAAAAATATGGATCCCACATTTTAATTTGAATCCTAAAATTCTTAGAACGAAACATAGGCAGGTGAAGGAAAACATTTCTAAAGCAGACATCAGTTCCTCAGTAATTAACGTCAACAATCTACAAAGTGGGACCTCATTAAACTTAAAAATCTTCCATGCAGCAAAAAGAAATAACCAAATAAGTGAAGAGAAAATCCACAGAATGGGAGAAAAATTTCACCCACTACATATCCGGAAGAAGTTTAACATGTAGAATATATAAAGAACTCTAATAAAAAAATTAAAAGAAAGAAAACAAAACAGCCAATTAAATGATGGCCTTTGTATATGAACACAGATTTCTCAAAAGAAGAAAAAGAAAAGATGGCTTAAAAAGTGTTCAAAATCCTTATGAATTAGGGGAACACAAATTAAGAACAGTTTAATATTTTATCTTACTCCATTCAGACTGACTAAGATCAGCAAACTAAGTGTTGTGAAATGCTAAAGAGGATGTGGGGAAAGTGGAACACTCCTTCACTGTTAGCTGGCTAGAAATCTTAGACAGCCACTCTTGAAAACAGTGTGGAGAACACTTAAAAATCTAACAATGAGCTTACCATTGACCTAGTTATAACACTCCTAGGGATATACCAAAAAAACTCATCCTACTGCAGGGATACTAGAACATATATATTTATCATGGCTCTATTCATAATAGCAAAGAAATGGAAGCAAACTAACTCCTCCCCATTAAATGAATAATGAAAATGTGTTACATTTATATAATGTATGTCTACTCAGTGACAAAGAAAGATGAAATTTGCAGGCGAATGGATGGAACTAGAAACAGTTATACTAAGTGAAGTAACACAAACTCAGAAGCAAACTATGTATATTCTCCCTCTTTTGAGGACCTTAGCACCAATCACATATATTTGAGTATATATCCTTCTGTAACAGCAGGATCCAGGAAAATGGAAAGAAAACATGGAGATAAATGACAGAATGAGCCCAACAGAGGGGGTGAGTAGGAAATAAATTTTACCAAGACATATATGGGAAAAATAGAGTATGCAATTGAGGAGGGAAAGGGGAGGGACATACAAGCAACCATGGGTATAAAGAAGAAGGAACCCAAGAGAGGGTGGATGATAGGAGACGGGTACTATCAATAGGAAAAGGGGGGAAATTGATGCACTTAATAAAGGGAGGACATGGAGTTTGGACCAGGAGAGAGAGAGGGGAGAGATAAATAAAGCTTGGTGGAGTAAAAAGGCAGAGGAAAATATATTAACTCATAAAACCCTAAAAAAATACACATACAATATCTGAATATGAGTGCACACATATACCTGAACGCTATATAACAAGAATCACAGTGCCAGACTGCAGAAAGCTTCCTTTGAGTTGTTGGTCATAGCAGGCCAGGAGACTCTGAAAACAACACAGGTTATTTCCATAGCCCTTGATTACCTCCCAGAATTTGAAGGTAAGACCCTGTTGCTGATGACAGGATAAATTTCAGACATAGGACTTGGAGCAATGGAGATGGAACTAACGTAGAATCCTTCTCCTTGAAAACTAGCTCTCATAGGTCTAGTGGACCTATGAAACCTAGCTAGCTGCTGAAAGAGAAAAATCAACCAATCCAGTTCCAAAGCCCAATAACCACAATGACTGGGACAATAGACACACTTTTTTTTCCATTTAAAATATTTTAATAAAATATTTTTATGGGTGTTTTGTGTGTTTCATACATCATTTTTCAGTCCAATTTAGATACATTTCCTTTTCAATGCCCCCCACCCCACCCCGGTTCATGCATTCTGCCATACATATCTTGCATCTTTTTCTGTCTATTTTTGGAACTTTATAATACACATGGCATCAAAATAACATAAACGAAACTTGTGATACCAAAAAAGCATCAAAATACAGTGATACTTTAACATGGAAATTCCATTTTTTTCCTCCAACTTGTATTGCATATATATACATACATATATATATTTTTATGTATGTATATATATATAT
>VZQC01002514.1:826471-865537 GCA_009823505.1 Rhizomys pruinosus
TTGGAGGATTCTTTCTTTCTTTCTTTCTTTCTTTTTTTCTTTCTTTCTTTCTTTCTTTCTTTGCTAAAAGATGTCATATTTTCCCCCAAGGAAGTGCTTGAAGGTTCCTCCTTGGCAAGCCCAAACAACCATCAATCCTGCCCCTGTGCTCCACACTGTCCCTCCCCACCCATGGTCAGCCAAATGAGGTCCAGCAAGCATGCTTCCTGTCTTGATCTTCCTGCACTGGCCTCCATCACACAGCTGGGCAGTCCAACAACGGCAGTCTACACTCTGAAGAGGGTGAAATCACAGTAGCCACTCAGTCCACAAGCTGGATATCTCAGTAGTCCCCACCTGGCATTGAAGGTTTGGAAGATTGTCAAGTTTTATATATGAAATACAATTTCTCAAACCTTATTGATTGTTTATTTCTCGTTATACTTTCCTTTTGGATGCTTAAGGCCACACAGTTAGCCCAGATTAACCAAGGTTATTGTTTTCTCAAGGTCAGTTGAGGATCTGGTCCTCAGTGGTAACTCAGGTTTTTTTGGGGGGGGAGCCCCTGGCTCTTTTTGGCTTTTCAATCACCAATTCCATCCACTCGAGGACAAAGTTAGGTCTTGCTAGACCAGGCTTTCCTTTTTGAAGCATAAGCAGACTTTCCTCTTTATGGACTGGATGGTGGCTGAAGTCCCATTATTGGATCTCCAAGACCTCCCTACACAGGAAGAATGTTGACTCACATTTTCAGGACATTTCAAGAGATACCCCATGCATAATCCCCTGAGGCTTAGATGACCTCTGAGGGCAAGGAACAAAGTTATCCCTTAGGTCCCTCGGCCAAATTGGTATGGGTATTAAGTATGGAGTAGACACACTTTTATCTAGGGGGTAATCAGCAACTATCTAATTGAACTTAAAACCCTCTCAATAACTTAATTCATGGATGGCCCTGTAAATATAACCAAATACACATGGTTGGAGAGGTCATACGTCCTAGAGAAAACACTATCTCTGTAATATCTCTAGAAATATGAAATTTTTTATTGTATACTAAATATGGTTCCTTATATTTACAGACAAGTATACTGTAGAGCCCTCAACAAAGTGTTTTTTTTTTTGTAACAGATGGAGGCTATTACAGATTTCTACAACTAGTTACACACCAATATTATATGTATGAGAGATTTCCAGCCCTAAGTGACAAATCTACAGTGGAACCTCTACACCTAAGACTCATGGGACATAGTGGAATAGGAAATAGAGAGAATACTAATACATCCCTCAACTCACCAGCATAGTTCCTTATTCATCAAAGTGCAATGCACACAGAAGGACACATGTGTCTAAGTTTAAGATAATAAGGGACTGCAGAGTGCATGTCCTTGGATAGGACTCCTATATTAAATCTCACACATGTTTTTTATGGTCTACTCAGGGACCATTGCAGAAGAGGGGGCTGAAAGAATGTAAGAGCCAGGGTTGGTGCACAAAACCTAAGGAAACAGAGGCTTTCAGGCCACTGGGAACTTGTTCATATGAACTTGCAACAAGGAAGGCAGCATGTATGAGAACAATGCCACGTCAATCAGACAAAACCCCAGCATAGAACAAGGGAAGTAGGCAGCAGGCCCCAATCCTAGTTGAAGCACTACTAGCAAGTGATTACTGTTGTGTGGGTTAGTTGCATCATTAATTCAACAGAATAGAAATAAATCTTTGCAAAGAAGTGACAGTCAAGAAAAGGTAAATATATGTGACGTATGTACTTTGCCTCATATATAGATGTATATATAATTGATAAAATTCAGAAAATATATCTTTCTCTAACTAAAGTCCTTTTGCTGAAAAGTATGTAATGATAAGAACAAATACACTTGTACTGACCACAATCTTGACATCATTTCTGTTATTCTCTCTCTCTCTCTCTCTCTCTCTCTCTCTCTCATATTTATATAATATATATAATATATATATATATTATATATAAGTTTAATTTTAACAATGACTTTATATCATGTGTATTAATACCCATTGTTTTAAAACAGGAAAATCATTTTCATTCAATTACCTAGGAGTCCATACCACTACAGTACTTGGTTTCAGTGATGATAGGGGAACAATTTCCAGCATGTAACTGAACAGTGACAATTTGTCTCCATAGACCATATACAGTCATGCACCATTTAAAAAAGTAAAGTTTAATCAGTCACTCACTCTATATAATATGGTAGTCCCATAAGATTACATTACCTAGTAAAGGCATACCTACATCAGTATTTTAGCTAATGTGTATAATCTTCACAAGAAAAACTGTCTAAAGAAGGAAACTCTCAGAATGTGTTCATTTCTGTGTGACTTATGACTTCTACTCATATGTGGAAGAAATTAGTGTTTGCAATGATAGCTTCATATTAAAATTATGGACCCACTACCGAAGGCTCCAGCCACTGTTTTCATAAGTTCACCAAGAGTGGTACCTTTTAGATCACATCCTACAAATTCTGTTTGCAAAATATGATAATATATCAAGGGAAATTGCTTTGTGGGGCAGTTTTATTAAAATTTATATTTGTGCTTATTCATACTGGCATGGCAAATAACAATTATTTTTAGCTGCAAAACAATGAAATACATTTAGACTGAAATCTCAAGATACAGGTGCTTATATTATTTGAATGGGAAATACAATGTTACATTATATGACCAATATTATCCACACATATTTTATTAGCTCTTAGAAAACTTGAACTTTTCCTTTAATATTTTGAAACCATAGGAGACAGTATTATCAAGCGACAAATGGGGGAAATGAGGATACTTTAAATTGGGAGGGCGTGGAGGGAACTTGAGACAGGGAGAGAGAAGAGTCTCTTCTGATTTGACTGCACAAAGAATGCTGAAAAATGTGTCATTTGACAAGAGAGATTAAAAACTTGAAAGGCATATAGAGGAATGTGGCATGGATGGCAGAACTCTCAAGTTTCTTCCCTTGATTACTGTAGAATTGTACTTGGAATTCATGGTGATAAGTGCGTAGCTCAGGAGACATATTACTGATGCTGTAACCCAAAAGATTGTTTTATAATCACGCCTCAAATTATTTGCATCAAGGGAGAATAATTCATAAAATTTCACTCATTTCCTGGTATTTCATTTATATTCATTTAATTTTTCTTTTATTTTCCTTCATATCATTTATCATTAACTTATCATGATTGTAATTAATTACCTGAAGGCTAGAAGATCATTTTCCCCAAGATGCATTGCATGGCAGAAGTGGACTGATTTAACAAATATTTTGGAACTTTGGACTAAATAAGTTTTCATGTTATTTTATTGTATTAAAATGGTATTAGATTTTACTCTTAATCTATATAGTGAGACAATATAAGGTCATTTGCATCATTTCCTATACATAATTGATGATGAAAATATTGTACTATGCAGGATTTAAGGCCAGATTGGAGGCTACTTTTCTAGACTAGTTCAAAAACATTCTTCTTAGGTGGTTTTACAAATTAATAAATTGATAAATTATGTGTTAACTTTTCTCTATATTTTGCCAATATTTCCCATTCACATAGAATGTCTTCTTATTGTGAAAATTTGAAATTCCCTGAATTTGGAACTGGCAAGTTCAATTATTTACTAGTTTTCAGAATCCCTTCTCCAGTTTTACTATGGATATAAAATATATTAGTATATATAATTTTTATGTATAATTTTTATCATCACAACTACTCTATGCTAGATAAATGGTAGTAATTGGCCAGTTTGGTGATAATTATGGGTAGAGGTTTGAAAGTGAGAAAATTTATAAGGCAGCAGACGTGGTTCCTTACCAGACAGTCTGAATTTATGACCCAAGACTGACTTTATTTATTTGTTTGTCTATTATTTGTTTACTCATTTGCTGTTTTCAGTCTTTTGAGACAGAGACTCATATAAACCAGACTGGCCTAAAATTTGCTATCTAACCAAAAGTGACCTTTTACTGAAATCTTCCAGCTTCTACCTACCGAATGTTGGGATTGCAGGCATGAAACATTGTCTTTTATTTTCAGTGTTAAAGATTGGATCCAGGGTCTCAAACATGTTAAGCTAAGCAAGTGCTGTACTGTGGAGCTATTTGTGCAATCCCCAATAATAAGTTCTTAAATTCAATAAACAAACATCTCAGTACTATTATATTAAAATTCTTGTAAAAATACTCTTTAGATTAAAATGTATGCTAGTAGGAAATAGAAGGAGTCAGTCTTACTGACTCACAATCCTCTCTAGATTCATCTCCAAAATGAAGAGGGAGAATGCTTAATGGGATACTACATTTGGCCTGAGCTAATCCTGATTGCTCCTAAACTGAAAAAAGAGTGCCTAGAGTCAGGAGTTCTCCACTACAGCAAGAGGGTCTCAGCAGGAAGCTGATCAACTCCATACCTGAAAGCCTTTATCATCTCATTAGTTTCCAAATGTCTGCTCCTAGGAGCTCTCACACATCATTTAGCAAAAGCCTCAGCTGGTCTTTGTCAGCTCTCATCAGGAGACCTGCATCCCAGTGATACCAATTCAATTTTACTTCACAATATAAGACAAATTTTAAGTTTGCTTGGCCAGCGTCTAAGAACTACTTTATAATAACTGAAATTCAGCATTTCTAAAACATACGTTTTGAAAAGACTGCCAGGTGAAAGGCCCATAATGGACTTAGGAGGGCCAATTAATTAGGATACCATTTCACCTGTCAGAGTTGTTTAGCAATGGCCAAGTTAACAGGCCTGTGTTGCTTCCAGGTGTTTTGCTCAATTTCTAAAGTTTCTTGTAGGCATTTTTAGAAGAGTCTAAAGCATCTGTCATCAGCCTTGGCTTCACGTTACAATTATGTATTGATGTTTAAAAAAATATGGCTGTCAATGTACTGATTTAATTGCTATGGGTTGATCCCAGGGGACTGATAGCAGTTAAAGAACCTGCCCAAGTGATTCTAGTGTGAAGATAGGGTTTAATACAACACGGCTTATAACCATATCAATTAGTCAAATTTTTCTATGCTTTACAATAAGCTTTTGGAATGCCAGTTAAAAAGGTGTTCCATCAAGAAAGAAATTTATATTTAATTGAATGCTTAATTTTACCTAATATATTTTCTGTACTGCCTCTAGAAAATCTACATTTGAATTACGTCTCTTTATCTTGGATTAATTTGAAAGAAATAGTCTGTATTATCTTCATAAGAGTCAAGTACATAAAACACTAGCAATTATTTACTGAATATCTAGTCTGAATTTTATGGAAAAAATTAAGGTTGCAAATTAGAAATAAATACAGTTATCAGCATAGGTGGTAACAAACAAAAAAACGGAGGCAATTCTTTCTCTCAGGCCTTGGAAATGAGAGAGACAATAAGAGGGGCAATGTTTCACTACTACTAGGTCTAAGAAGTCATCAAAATGGGCCTTATTTCTCAAAGGCCAGTGACTGGGAAACAGTTTTAGACAGATATTTGATTGGAAGATTAGCAAAGCAGTCTTGGCTATTCTTCCAGTATCTACAAGTTGGTAGACATCTATCCTATACCATTAAGATGGGCATAATATACCACCTGTAGTTCTGACATCTGAATCTTCCAGATTTCTGTTTGCCTTTGGTTTTTCTATGGTGACTGTGGGAAAACGATTGGGATAGCTTTTTGGCACATAAGAGATGCAAGGATCAGAATACTTGACTAAGTGAAATCTTCACATATATAAATAAGCCTTGCTAAGTGCAAGACAGATGGCCAGTCAACCTCCTTTTGCCCCCTTGCCCCGCACAGGAACAATACATTAAAAATAGATAATATTCCAATAAATAAAGTGAATGAGTGCTACAGCTGAATGCATGTGTATATTAAATGCTTAATATCTCTCCTACTTTGAAAACAAGAAAGTTATCCAATTGTTATTAGTATTGTATCTGATGTCATAAATAATTTTAGGATCATGGCTAGATATTTAGGAGTGTCAGTGGATATATTCTCTTTTGTATGCTATCTGTGAGAGAACTGCTTCAAACTTCTTAAAAGACAAAGCTTTATTTTTAGAAACAATTTCAATTTGCCTCATCGCACAGGAAAATCAGAGAGAAAGGGAAGAATTTGACTCTTTGTTACTAAGGCATTGTACTTGAAGGAGAATAAAAAAAGTAATAATGCCTTCTAAACTTAATTTGCTCTTTCCTGATGCAAGGGTTTTCAAACCATGCCCAATTGCACTTAAAAACAGCTCAAACCACCAGGTTTATTAGAGTGTTTATACTCTCAGGAATAAAATCACCCACACTCAGAGCACATTTTTGCAGAAATTCAAAGGCAAAGTGATATTGTGTGAATTTTGTGGAATTAAGAAGAAGGAAAATATCAATAAAGAATTTAAGGAGGTGTGAGTAAAATGACAAAAATACTTAATCCTATCCCCAGTGTTCTTCCAGAGTTTTCAACCAATTTTCTCAAATTTGCTACCTCCTATCCCTAATAGCAATATATAAGGGCATCACATAACTAATGTCTTAATGATGCCTGAATATAAAGCCTGGAGATTGAAGATTAACTTTGGTTATACATACATATTCATTGTTGGTCTAGGAATGACCTGTTTTATTACGCATTTTTTAGACATGCTGTTCTAGTCAGTTTTATTTGTCAACTTGACACAGCCTAGAGTCAATGGAGAAGGGAGTCTCAACCGAGGGGTTTCCCAGGTAGCCTGAGGGCATGTCTGTGAGGGATTAACTTGGTTATTAATTGATGCCAGAGTGCCCAGCACCATGTTAACAGTACCATTCCCCAGACAAGTGGCCGTGGGCTACCCATCAGCTTGTGAGTGAGCCAACAAGCCATGTTCCTCAGTAATTTTCTTTTTTTTTTTTTTTTTTTTTTTGGTCTTTTCAGACAGGGTCTCCCTGTTCAGTCCCAGCATCCTGGAACTCACATTTGTAGACCAGGCTGGCCTGAACTCACAAAGATCTGCCTGCCTCTGCTCCCAAGTGCTAGGATTAAAAAGGCGTTGCCGCCAAGTAATTTCTACAAGATTCTGCTTGCCATCATGCCAACACTTTGCTGAATGATGTACTGGAAACCGTATGGGAATTAAATACTTTCTTCTCCTAAGGTGCTTTTGGTCAGCATGTTTTTATTACAGTAATAGAAAGGAAACTAGAACACATATCACTTGTTGATCTGTGTTAACCGAAGAGCCTAAGAAAATAAGAACAATAAATTCCCTGAACTTTCATGCAAATATCCTCTTGCCTATTCTGTTACCGTCCACTAATGTGAAGTAGAACACTTACCATAAAATCTTTATGTAATTCATTCCTTGAATAAATTTTCTATAATCAATATATATATATATATTATATATATATATATATATATATATAAAATCAATATATAAAATCAGCCATGGTGCTACATGACTTTAATCCTAGCATTTGGAAGGTGGAGGTAAGAAGTTCAGGAGTTCAGGACCATTCTGAGTTACTTAATGACTTTGAAGCCTGGGATAATAAAATTCAGTCTAAAAAAATCTATATGGATTTCTAAAACTCTGTGTAGGCAATATACAGACACAGATATAAATATTTATATCGGAACCTTCACTTTCTTTAGAATCGTTTAGATTTAAATTAATTAAGCTCACATGTATATCTTGTTACAAATTATACAATATTCCTTTTCATAAAGCAAGTCTGAACTTTCTATATAACCCAGGCTGGATTTGAACTTACTCTTATACTTCCTCAGCCCCATTAGTACAAGAATTGCAAACAAGAACCAAAAACCCTTCAACCAAGTTAAACATTTTTGGTATGATGCTTTAGAGTGAGTGCTATGACCTTACTTGTCAAAATGAAAACATAAACAAAAAAAAAATATCTGATTGTCCCACTAGTGATGATATTACTGAATTTTATTAACATGTTAAAATTTTTTCACTGGAGGTTTACATTCAAAATAAATATTTTCTTTGCATTTAATAATCTATGCCATGTCACATGCTGACTGATTTTTGTCAACAGGACAAAAACCTAGGAATTCCTGGGAAGACATCTGATTGCCTGTGGGGAATTTTCCAGATTGCTAATTGAAGTAGGAGGGACCAGGACTCTGTGGGAATTACCATCCTTGGGCATGTGGGCCTGGGCTTTATAAGAAAGGTAGCTAACCAAGGCAGGGAAATCAAGCCAATGAGCAACGTTTCTTCACGGTCCCTGCTTCAGTTCCTACCTCAAGGTGTTTGCCTTCATCTCTTGACCTGGCTGTTAGACTGTGTCCTATAAGTTGAAACGGATACTTTCCTTCCAAAGTTGATTTTCATCATTATTTTATCATATAAACAGAAAGAAAATTAGAATGTTTTACTTTAGTAACAAGTCATTATAATGATTTTAGAATTGGAGTAGGCATTACATTATTGAATTTGAGATTGAAAAAATGATGATCACCTAATTAAAATATCACTTCTACATTCATGGCTAGTTAATTCACTAAAGAATATATATATGCCGGCCGTAGTGGTGCATACCTCGAATCCTAGTATGTGGGAGGCAGAGGCAGGTGGATCTCTGTGAGTTCAAGTCCAGCCTGGTCTACATAGGGAGCTCCAGGCCAGCTGGAACTAAAGGGAGACCCTGTCTCAAAAATACCAAAAAAAGAGAATATATTCATTCTCCCCATATTTGTAGAAAGCTTTTAAAATATTTTATTTTTATTTTTGATATTTTATTCATTATTTTTATTCTATGTGTATGAATGTACTGCCTGCATTTATGTAAGTATACCCATGTCATGCAATGCCAGAAGAGGCCAAAAGAGGGCATCAGATTCCCCTGTAACTGGACTTATGGATGGTTGTCAGCCACCATGTGGGTGCAGGAAATTGTACCCAGGTCCTCTGTAAGAGCAGCCAGTGCTCTTCACCACTGAGCCATCTCCCCAGCCCCAATTGTGGAAGACTTTCAAAGAATATTTTTAAGTTTGTGGCAAATTTGAACACAAAATTCAGAGACTGTACATATATCTCTTGAAACCTCATGCATATATAGTATCTCTAGTGATTTTCATCTTCTAATGGGATGGTATGTTTGTTTAAAATTTTGTGTGTATATCAATATATTATTATCATTCAGATTCCAGAGTTGACAATGTGGTTCATTCAGTGTGCATACTACAGGTCTGGACAAATATATAATGAAACATATTCACCATATCATCCTTTATGTTCTGCATATTAATCTATTCATTTCTCAAATGCCTAGCAACCAGAAATATTTTACTGTTTCCATATTTTTGTCCTTTCTTTGTTATATACTTGGAATTGTAGAAAGTGTATCATTTTCAGCCAGGCGTTGTGGTGCACGCCTTTAATCCCAGAACTTGGGCAGCAAAGGCAGGCAGATCTCTGTGAGCTCAAGGCCAGCCTGGTCTACATAGCAAGCTCCAGGTCAACTGGGACTAAAGGGAGACCCTATCTCAAAAAGACAAAAAACATCAGAATGTATATCATTTTCAGATAGAATTCTTTCAAGTAATAATAAACATTAAGTTTTATCCATATGTTCTCTAGGCTTAATGGTTCATTTCCTTTTAGCACTAAATAGTATTCCATTGTCTAGATCTGCCACAATGTACTTATTAATTCAACAACTGAAGGACTTTTTAGTAGCTTCCAAATGTTGATGGCTGTGTATACCAAAAAAAAGTGTAAAACCAAAAAGGAAAATAAAACAACAAGCCAATGTTGATGGCTGGGAGTAAATTCCTTTAAGATTCCCTGTGGAATTCTTATTTTCACCATCTTTGGGTAGATATAAGAGTATGAATTAAGTATCATTCAGTGTGTTTAGATTTCTGTATTTTATTGTATTTTTGTTTATTTTATACAAAACATCTTAAGCCTCCTCCCAAACCACACCATCCTATAGCTTCCCTGGATTCTGTTATTTCTGTTAAGACCTATGGAGTAAAGTTAGTGTACACAGATATGTCTCAGTCCAAGTCCACCCACTGGGATCCAGTCAGACTATTTAGAGTTCTTCCCTTTGATATAAGTGGGTTGTCACCCAGTAGTAATCAGCTGCCATTAGATTCCCCCGAGATTGGGGTCTGCTGCCCATTTCCCCAATTCTATTGTGGGATTTTGTCTGTTGGATTTTGCATAGGTCCTATGCATGCTGACCCCATTGCTCTAAATTCATATGAGCAAGTTCTGAGGAGCCCATAGGACTCTATTTCCATATGATCATGCAAATTGACCCTGGCTCTTACAATCTTTCTGCCCTCTCTTCTGCAATGCATCCTGAGTTTGAGTGGGTGGAGTTAAATACAGGAGGCCAGTCCAAAGACCCACACTCTGCACACTCTTATTCTCTGTACTTTGGCCATTTGTGGTCTTTTGGGTTTATTTCCCTCTGCTCCATGAGGCAGCTTCCTTGATGAGAGTATAGAGATTCATTAGTATTCTCTCTATCCTTGTTCCACTGTGTTCCCTGAGCCTTAGGTGTAGAGGTTCCATTGTAGATGGTTGGGCATTCACAGATATTTTTTCTCTTTTTGTGACCAGTTATGAATCTCTGTAATAGTCTCTGTTGCAAAAGAAGCTTCTTTGAAGAGTGGTTGATTGCATACTTGTCTGCAAATATAAGGACCTATATTTAGTATATGGTAAGAAATTATAATCGTCTAGGAATATGGCAGCCTTAGGGTTTTTCTCTAAGATCTTTCATCTCTCCAGCCATGTGTAATTGTCGACATTTACACACGAGTTCCTTCCCATTGAACGATTTAGGTAGCTGTTGATTAATCCCAAGTTAATGGTGCCACTAATGTTCCAAAATAGTTCACTGTGCTGGCCATTGTTATGAGTATTAGACCTTAAAGCTGGGGCTGGATCTTCAATTGATGTTCTCTCTTAGTATCTTGCATAGTGTCCTCGAAAACTATGAGAGCTAGCCTTCTATGAGATGGTTTCTGGGTCAGTTCCAACTCTATTGCACCAGGTCCTGTGTCTGAACTAAGTCCTGTCTCCAGCAATAGGGTCTTACCTTCAAGTTCTGGGAGGCAATGAAAGGCTGTGGCAATAGTCTGTGATTTTGGGAAGTCTTTTGGACAGCCCTGGCCCACAACTTGAAGACAGGTTTCTCTAACGTGCAACTGATTATTTTTATGTAGCCTTCAGCTATACAAATGGCCATATGTAGCTATGCTATATGTATATTTTTTCAGTAGGCTTTTGAACTAATATCTTTCCCTCACATTTCTCACACCGGGTAAGAATTATTTATCTCTCTCCTCTCTGTTTGACATTTTCAAACCATTTTTCAAAATGACCGTGGCATGTTCCATATTTACATGCATGTATACTTACTTACTGATGTGACTGGTTGATGTCAATGTTGTGGACTTTACCTACTCTTTTCCTTTTCTTATTACATTATCTAGGATTTCTGGTGCGATGTTTTTAAACAGTGACAAAAAAAGTCATTCTAGCCTTGCTCCTGATCTTAGCTGAAAATTTTTGAATTTCTTATCCATAAATGTCATATACGTATCTGCAAGTCTTTGTATATATTATTAACTAAGTAATTTCTCCACTATTCATTGTTTACACTGTGTGTTTTGTCAAAAAATATCTTTTGATTTTGTCACTTGCTTTTTCAATATTGACCGATAGTACCACCACATTTAAAAATGTTTATTAAGGAATTTTACTAGCCAGGTATAATCTCCGAACTTGAGAGGCTGAGGTAAGAGGACTGCTGTGAGTTCAAGGGCAACCTGGGTTGCACCCTAGACAAATCTAAGACCCTGTCTTAAATCAAAAGGGCTAAGGCTGGCAGGTCAGTGGAACATTGCCTGCCTACCGTGTCTCCTGGTTTCGGTCATTAGTATTAAAAAAATAAAATAGGGGCTGGAGAGATGGCCTAGAGGTTAAGAGGACTGACCACTCTTACAGAGGACCTGGGTTCGATCCCCAGCACCCACATGGCGGCTGAGAACCGTCTGAAACTCCAATTCCAGGAGAACCCTAGTTCCAGGGGAATCCGACACCCTCTTCTGACCTCCTCGCGGCATTGTATGACACGGGTGCACAAACTTGCATGCAGACAGTACATTCATACACATACAGAAATAAATAAAAAAAATAAAAATAAAATTGACATCAACCTGAATCCCTGATTAATTAGTGGTAACACGAATTTTGGTAAAATGGATATATTGAATATTTCTTAAGCTATGTTGTCATTGTGGGTGGCAGTATTGTTTTCAAAGCAATATTTTCCATCCTAGATATCTAAAAATTTGAAACCCGTTGGTATTTTACTAAGTTGTCTTCTCAGTTTGTTGAGATTTCCTTCTAAATAATAACAGACTATTTCGTCTTTAAATAATCCAAATATATCATCTCTTAGTGGCTTTTTTTGTTGCTAAACCCGCAGAGTAGTATTAAATTGAGCTGAACTGAAAATAGTCAAAATTCTTGTTTTGTTAAATTTAAAAGGAAAGTTCGTAAAATTATCTTATTTGGGATACCTGTTGTTTATTTTTATTATGATTTTTATTTTTATTTTTGTGTGTGAATGTATTATTGCCTGCATGTGTAAAGTGCACCCGTGCCATGCAATGCTCACAGAGTCAGAAGAAGGCAACAGATTCCCCTGAAACTGGAGTTATAGACAGCTGTTAGCTGCCACGTCGATGCTAGGAATCCAACGTGGGTCCTCTGTAAGAGCAGTCAGTGCTCTTAACCATTGAGCCATGTCTCCAGCCCCTTTTATTATGTTTTTAATCTAGATTTGAAGATCACTTTAAAAATGTGTTTTCTGGCGCTGGAGAGATGGCTCGGCAGTTAAGAGAGCCGACTGCTTTTGCAGAGGACTGGGATTCGATTACCAGTGCCCACATGGCGGCTAAGAACTGTCTTTAACTCCAGTTCCAGGGGAATCGGACTCCCTCTTCTGACCTCCGCAGCACTGCATGACAGGGGTGCACCAACCTACATGCAGACAGTACACTCATACACATAAAAAATAATAAATAAATAAATTAAATTGAAAATGTGTTTTCTTACTGAGAATACATTTTGTATCCATTTGAGTGATCACGGTAATTTTTTCTAACACATAAAGGATTGATTATTCAAAATTAATTCACATTATATCTGAAATGAAGTCAGCATATCCCTGTTTTAATATAGCATATGGTTGTAATTGATTTTTAACACGGATTTTTAGAATTTTTCATGAGGAAAATGAACCTAGTAAATTTTTATTATTTATAATACTTTTGGTTATTTTATTATATTTATCTGCTTGTTAGTGTATGGATGCATGCCATGGCAGGTGTGTAAATAAGAGGACAATTTATAGTAACTGGTTCTCTACTTCCATGGAAGGAGTCCTAGAGTTTGTACATAGGTGCTCAGGCTTCAGAGCAAGTTCCTTTATTCACTGATCCATCTCACTGACTGTAATTTTGTCTCACTGCCAAATGACTTTGTTTATTTCCCAATTCCTGCTGCTCCAGGGCTCTTATCTGCCCTGCTTAGCTAGTCAGAACTGACTTACTTGGTCACTATTTGGCTGCTTGGGAACTAGACCCATTCACACCTGTCCAGGGCTCACATCTACCCTGTCTACCTAGATTCAACACACCCACTTGGTTGCCATAATCCTGCTTATGAAAAAGCTCCATTTGTACTTCTGGAGAGGTGCAAAATAGACTGCCTCAAATCATCTCGTTGCGTTAGTAAAAAAATTAAAAGTGAGAAACTGAAGCATAATTCACTCACTTATAACTGATCAGAAAGCAATTAAGCTACAAAAAATAACATTAAAGGGAGGCTAGAATTTCATATCAGACAATCAACAGAAGAAATCAATTTACACAGTAACAATTCAAATCACAAATAATATGAAAAGCCAAGATAATAAGGTTCCACAAAACCACACAAGCACAAAGGAAGTCTTCTACAATGAGAACTATGCAGAGGAACCCCAGGACACAGAACTTAAAGGAATAATCATGAATACAATCACAGAAGTCAAGGATTTTTTTCCATGTATTTTTTCCATATTTCTGTTGAATTATTGTGCATTCCATGCAATGCATTTTAATCATATTTAGGACCCTTAGCCTATCTGCACCCACATAGCACCCTGATGGAATTCATGCATTCTGTTATACACTATTGTGTCTCCAGATGCCCTTCAGGGTGAGTTCATCCCCCGGAGCCTAATTAATCTATCGTGTCATTGTCTTACCCAGCCACAGTGTTCAGCTGCCAAAAGTTCCTCAGCTAAGGATGGGAATCCTTATCCATTTCTTTACTTCTATTCTGCGTCTTTGGCTGGTTTTGTTTGCAACAGTCTTTCACATACTGTTACCATTACTCTTAGTTCATATGTGCAAGTTGTGGTCATCTACCACCATTGGCTCTTACAGTCTTTCTCCTCAGTTTTCCACAATGGAACCTGAGGTCTTACTGGCTGAAGTTTAGTATAGCAATTTCATCTAGGGACACACTCTGTAATCTCTTGTTCTCTACAATTTCTCCAGTTACAGCTTTGTGTGTTAATGACCATCTGTTCCATGAGGAAGCTTTTTGGGTGAGAGTTGCGTGATACATTAATATTCTCTGTTTCCTGTTCCACTAAGTTCCATGAGATTTAAGTGTAGATGCTGAGTTGTGGATGTGCCACTTTGGGTTGGGCATTTCACAGAGATTTATTCTCTGCGTGTGAGATGTGGAACTCTGTAACAGTCTGTCTGTTGCAAAAAGAAGCTTCGAAAGCAAGGAATGAAGAAAACAAGGACCCAATTAAAAAATGGAATATGGATATAAGCAGAAATCTCAAAAAGAAATAAAAATGACTAAGAAACACCTCAAAAGTGATCAGCATCCTCAGTAATTAGGAAATACAAATCAAAACCACTTTAAATTTCATCTTAACCCAGTCAAAATAGCTAAATTCAAGAGAGCAAATGACAGCATATGTGAGGAAAGGGAACCTATAATTTGCTGCTGGTGGGATGCAAACTGTGGAATCACTGGGAAACATTGTGGAGAACTGTTAAAAATCTAGTCACAAATTAACCATATATTCCAGTTATACCAGTCCTCAGCATAAACCCAAATGAATTATCCTACTGCAGAGATAATAATACAGCCAGGTTGCTGCTCTTTTCACAATAGCTAAAAAATGGAAACAACCTAAATGCCCATCAAATGAGGATTGAATAATGAAAATGTAATACATTTGCACACTGTGGTTCTACTCAGCAGTAAGGAAAACTGAAATCATGAAATGAACAGGTAGTTAGAACTAGTAACTGTTATACTAAGTGAACTAACACAGACTCAGAAAAACAAGGGAAATATTTTCTCTGTTATTTGTGGGTCTTAGTTCAAAATCCCTAGATTCGAGTATATATCTTGGTGTAAATACAAGATCAAGGAAAATGGAAAGGAACCATGGGGCAAAAAGATGAAGAAGAATCTCCAAAAACTGAGCTAGGATTAGACGAATGTTAATAATCAGAAATGGAATTTTGACTGATCAACCTTGCATCAACAAGCTACTCTTTACCCTGTAAAAACGCTCACGGAGTCATATGGTCTTATGACCTTGGCACCTGACCTTGATCCTTTGCCATCTATCCAAGACTGTGAATGAATATGTGTGTGGTTGAATTAGCATATCAAAGCCCTAGAAGCAGCATATTAAAATTCATATCTTGTTGAAGCTATTGAGAATAATTTACATTGTATGTATATGTTATTTTTGGTCTGAGTATCAAAAAACAAGATTCCCTGATAAAGGTGTATCCAAGCTTTTAATTCCATAAATGATAGTGGAGATCCCGTTTGAAAAAATGTGTAAGGCCTGTCTAAAAAACACAGTTCTCTGGGAGTTATAAAGGAAAAAAAACTTCAGAGTTTTGGTTCACTCTTTGCTTTTTAAAATAATGGTAAGTGTAGGGCTTTATTTGTTCAGGTACAAAGGTAATGTGCCTTAGAAACACCACATTTCAATATTGATTTCATTGAGTAGTAATTTCCCCTTAACGATCATTCTAATGTTTTTCTAATAAAAAATACTTCCATTATTTTGGCTTCTTCAAATAGTTGTAGAGGTTTCTTGGAGAAGATATTAAAATTGATTTGTGCTCACTTTGTTAAAGCAATAAAAAACATGAAAAATCATATTTCTAAGATAGTTTTTAAAATTATTGTCAATATTAAATCATAATATGTGTAAGGATACTACAGTGCAATTCACTTTCTGCCTTCATTCCTTATACTCTGTGAATATTACTTCATGTAAGCAGACATCAGATATAAACCTTTATGAGAATATGAACTTAAATTCTCAGGATAAAGAAAAGAGCAAAAGAAAGATATATCCCTGGGAAAAAAGTAATTCTGATAGTTGACTATAAACAGAAAAAAAAAAGTCTAAATTTTAATTTCAAAAAGAAATATATGCCCCCCCCCCAAAAAAAAGCCAGGCCTGGTGGTGCACGCCTTTAGTCCTAGCACTTGGGAGGCAGAGGCAGGCGGATTTTCGTGAGTTCAAGGCCAGCCTGGTCTACGGAGTGAGTTTCAGGACAGCTGGGGCTACAGGGAGAAATTGTCTCAAAAAGACCAAAAAAAAAATTTATTAACTGACCTGTTTAATTACATGGATACTAGGCTTCAAAAATCACAAAGCATTAGGATAACTGTTTATGATTGTTATTTATGATTGTTATGAACTTGCTTCAAGGAAATGTAAAAAAAAAAAAAACAAACAAGAAATGCATTACAAATGAACAACGCAGTTGAGCAAAGATTGTAAATGGTCCTCATTTTTGTCAAGATAAGTACTATGAGAAAATGGAAGTCTGCAGTTTCTACTCAGTTTATTGGAAATGTTTGTGTATTTTCCAGTCCTTATATTGTGATATATCATATTTTCTATATATGATTTTGTAGATAAAGGGCAATGCAGTACATGCAAGCTAAATAAAGGTCTAGGCAAACCAAAATCATTCATCTTGCATAGTAATTATCCCTAAAGTAAGAACTTCACCAGGGTATTCCCTTTGAAGAAGGGTCATTTTATCTTAAGGTCAAGCCTATCTAAATTTCCCCATTCTCTGATGTTAG
The DNA here is from genome assembly GCA_009823505.1 of Rhizomys pruinosus. Lineage (NCBI taxonomy): Eukaryota > Metazoa > Chordata > Mammalia > Rodentia > Spalacidae > Rhizomys > Rhizomys pruinosus. The sequence continues at coordinate 843,643 of VZQC01002514.1, forward strand.
CATCAATAACCCATGCTGGGATTAATACAGTACACCTTCCTAAAATAACCTTCTATTACAAGGTTGGATAGTTTTCAAAACTGCCTTCGATATCAATCTTATGTAATGATGAAAACACAAGGTTAGAAAGCTTAGATATAATATGAATCTATGAGATTCTTCTTCATAATAACATAGGATGGTAATGATTCAAGGTAATAGGAGGATCTATAGCATAGTGTTGATTGCTGGAAACTACAGATGAAAGACAAAATGCACAAATTAAGCAAATTCTTCACAGACAAATATCATTGAACTTAGCCTAATTACTGTACTGGGGGCATAAGCTCATGTGAATTCTGTACTGCTTCAAAATTTTATTTGACAGTTTGAGAAATGATTTACATTAATAACCCAATATAATTAGAATATGCTGATTCTGAAAAACATATATTATTACTTATTCTTCATAAACAGATATATCCCACATAAATTATGGTACAATAGTGATATATTATATGCCAAACGTAAATATAATTGGGTTCAAATCCTGGCAAGTCCTTGAAAATTATAATTATTCAAGCAATTGTAATCAATTTGTAAAGGATTTTAGCATACCTCTCAAAAGACTGATGTGAGGACCCAGCAAAATTATCTACATAAATCTCTGAGCAGGCAATTGGTAGTCACATATTTTTTCTCATATTAAAATTTTATTTTCAGCCGGGTGTGGTGGCGCATGCCTTTAATCCTAGCACTTGGGAGGCAGAGGCAGGCGGATCTTTGTGAGTTCAAGGCCAGCCTGGTCTACAGAGTGGGTTGCAGAACAGCTGAGACTACAGGGAGACCCTGTCTCGAAAAGATAAAAAAAAAAATAGAAAAAAAAATTTATTTTCAAGAATTTCACATATGGCTATTTTATTTCTAATGTTTCTTTTCCCAGTCACCCTGCAACTACTCAGCATTTCCCCTGATACCTTCACAAGTTCATGTCCTATTCTTTGATTATGATTATTTTTACATATATGTACATTCATACACACATACAATTTATATAAATATATATATATAATGCACTGAGTTTATTTAGACGTGTTCTTGTATACCTGTGTTTAGAGCTGCCCAGTTGGGATTAGATAACAACTCAGGGAGCTTGTGTCTGGAGAAAACTAATTCTCCTTCAATCACCATACATTGATTGCCTATAGCCCTTCATCTTCAGGTGGGATCCAATGAAAAATTCCCCTCTAACCTTGGTATGCCAAAAGGTTTTGTCATTATTCAGATTTTGTTAGACTACCATACAGTAGTACGGAAATTTCACTGGTGTAGTATCCCTATCATGTCCAGACAATGTCTAGATTACATTAACTAGGAGATGTTGTCCTGTGCCATTGGTTTTTACTTTCTTTCTGCCCCTCTTTCAAGATGATGTCTGGGGCTTAGATGCATCACTTAGGGCTAGGCACCTCGCAGCCACTTATTATCTGTGTTTGATCAGTTGTAAGACTTTTTAATATTCTATCTATTGCAAGATGAAGGGGCTTTGATAATGGTGAGAGGTACATTTGTCATTATATATAAGGATAATTATTTTGAATATTGTAATAAATTACTTTGGTTTGGGGAAGTAAGATATTCTCTAGGGTGTATGACCTCTCTAGCCATGTGTAAGTAAGGCTATTTTTACAGTACCAGGCATGAATTTCCTCCCACCGAGGAGGTGTTAAGTCCAATTTGACAGCTCTTGATTACTCATATGATAAAAAGCATCACTACAACACAAATAGAGACAATTGGCTGGAGCCATCATTGTTGGGGCTCATAGGCTTTGCAGCTGGGTAGGATCTTTGATTTGCCTTCTGATTTGGCAGCTTGCATAGTGTTTTTGGATACCATGAGAGCTAGTCTTTGATTTTTCAGTAGGCTTATTAAATACTAAATTCCCCTTGGGTTTTTTATATCATCTAAGCCTTATTTATCCTCTTTTTTTTCTCTTAATCTTTTCAGAAATAGATTTTGACCATCCAAGCATCTGTGTCTATGCTCACAGCTTAGCTTGACATAATAAGTGGTACTGCTTAAATGCCTGTACATCCAATAGCTTGTGCTTTGTTAATATGACTAAAAAGGGTATCACTTGGAAAGCTGTCAATCCATGAAAGGAAACAACCTGAACAGACTGGAGTCCAAAGTGACAACTCCAAAGAAATTAGACTGTTTTCTTCTCAACCACTTGTGCCCCTTTCCCAAAGCCCAGGGAACAAACTGCAGAAGAGGAGGCATGGTAGATTGTAAGGGCTGTGGAGAGATAGGGTGAATCATGAGACTACAGGAATATAGTCTGGATTCCTGATTGATCAACATGTCTGTGCATACAAGCTTCTCCAACTGGTCTATGGGAACCTTGGGTTGTTCAAAATTTGGACATAGATACTTGCAAAATGCACCAATTACCTGATTGTATGACATAATGAGTGACATCAATGCTATCTGCAAACAACTGTGTCATTGTATTGTAGAATCCCTTAAAAAATAAATAAATTAAAAAAAAGAAATAGATTTTGAAATGTTTGAAAGAGAAAACATATGAAAGAGCTATGACAATTCAGAATGTAATAACTTTTTTGAAATTTTAAGTTAAAATGTGATTAGAAAAAAATTTGTGTGTGTGTGTGTGTGTGTGTGTGTGTGTGTGTGTGTGTGTTTTACCTGAGTGTGTTGACTCAGGAAAGTTTTTTTTTTAATTTTTATTGACATTTGATTCATTGCATATATCCTTTCTGTGGGCAGATGGTCCTGTGTTTGTTGTGCAAAAACACAGGCTGAGCAACTATCAGAGGAGCAAGCCAGTAACCATGGTCTGTGCTTAAGCTCCTGCTTCCAGGTCCTTTCCTTGACTTCCCTTGGTGATGAACTGTGATCTAGATAGACAAAGTGAAGGAAAATAAACCCTTTCTGCCAAAGGTGATTTGTTTAGTGCTATTGTCACAGCAATAGAAAGTAAAAAGCGACACGTCCAGCAGGTCAGTCAATGGGGGTCTGTAAGAGAAGGAGTGAGGGGAAGGGACAAGAGACGCAAGGAATGGAGAAAAGACAGGTTCTGATCAAGTCTTGTTTATTGTAGGAACACAAGCAGAATATATAGGGCAGGGAAGGAGGAAACATCTCAGACTGCCAAACCGCAATGTTTACACAGTGGAAAGAATGTGCAGATACAGATCTTATCTCAGAGCAAACATTTTCAACACATCCTGTTGTCCTGTTGAACTACAACGGGCTCAAACTTCCTCCTGACTGACCCAATGACCCTAGAAACTGCTTAGTGTAAAAACACTGCCAGATGGCTAAGCTTGCCCGAGAGCCCCACGAAAAAGGACAGAGGTAAAGCACTTTAACCGCTGAATTATTTCCCCAACCCTTTTTTCAAACTTTTGTGATTACCACCCCAAAATGTTGTCCTTAGCATCTTAAAAAACTCACAGTAAAAATGAAGACACAGATTGATTTAAAGGAAGCAAGTGCCAAGGAACAACATGGAAGATTTTGAAGTATAATTTTTGCTCTCAGGTCTATGCCCTTCTGTAAGTTATGTCACATATCTCAGGCCTCCAAAGTAGATTTTGTTTTTCCCTTGTTTTTCTGTCCATAATATTTTGGCCATAGAATGTATCTACCATACATGGCACAGAATCCATATAAAATTATCCAAACTCCATACATTATTCACTACACTAATTTTACTTAATGGGTTTTTAACTTGTATTGTTTGGAACAAGAAGCTAAATATAGTTGAACATTATCCAAATACTGTTAGTATTATTAACATTGTAATATGAGCTGAAGTTTAATTAATGTTAAATAATGTAAAAAAAAAAAAAAAACAGGCAGTCCTATCCAGGGATATACACTCAGCAACCTCTTAATGTCTAAATTTTGTCCAGTTGTGATGTTAATCACCATCTGCTGCATGAGAAAATTTTGCTGGTGAAATACAGAGATGCACTATTATTCCATATAACCCCTGTTGTGCTATAGTCCATGAGCCTTTGGTGTAGAAGTTCCATTTTAGATGCGTTGCTTAGGGCTGAGCATGTAACAGACACTTATTTTCTGTGTTTTATCAGTTGTGGAACTCTGCAGTCTCTGTCACAATAATAAATGTCTTTGATGAGTGGTGAAAGGCATACTTGTCCTTAAATGTAAGGACACATATGTAGCATAGAGTAAGAAATTACATTTGTCCAGACACACAAAGTTGTTTTTTTCTCTAGCATCTATGATCTCTCCAGCCATGTGTATTTGGTTATGTTTATAGTACCACACATGAGTTTCTTCCCATTGAGTGGGCTTTAAGACCAATTAGATAACTGCTGATCAACCCCAAAGATAAAGTGTCACTATTGTACCAATAGAGATAGTTTGTTTTGTTAGTCATTGTTACAGCTATTAACTTTACAGTTGGGGTTGGACCACTGATTTTCTGCCTTAGCAGCTTGATAGTATCTTCTGACAATATGAGAGCTACTCTCCAGCTCAATTCCTCTATTCCTCTATTCCTATATGTTCTGTGTCCAAAGTATGTCCTGTCAGGGCTGTTATCATTGTGGAAGATGAGGCAGAAATACTGTAAGAGCTAGGGTAAATGGATGACCACAAGGAAATGGAATTTTCCAGATAATGGTGACAGCATGCACAAGACCCATGCAAACTCAAACCAAATCCCAGCTTAGAATTGGGGAAATGGGTAAGAAACTCCAACAATATTTGAGGAACCATTTCCAACTGATCATTGCTGAGTGAGGAGGAGTTGGTCTTCTTTAAGGGAGTGACATTAAATAGGTTGACAAGGTTTCAGTGAAGAAAGTCACACCAAGGAACATCTGGAAACACAAACTAGACTTAATAGGCCTTAACATATATGATGCGATACACAAAATCCATTGGGAAGGCTAAAAGTGTGCAGATGAGGAGGTATTTATATATTTTAAGATGTTTCGCATGAAATGCACAAAATGCAATAACATTATATATAAAAGAAGAAAAGGGGAAATATACATTTTGAATTCTGGGAATTTGACTGTAACAACAAATGGGTACAGTTATGCTTACATTAGGAATATGGTCTGTAATACTGAAAATAGTAAAAATAATGCGTTTAAGAAACAAGGAGCTCTGAATGGTTTCACTCTATTTCATATTTATTCTTAAAGCCAAAATACAGAGTTTAAATTTATTTTATAACCAAAAAACCCTGTAAAGCAGTAGCAGTGATGAGCTTTCCATACATGGTAATACAGGCAATATAATCAGAAAGCTATAAGGATCCATAACTATGTTAAGTGAGATTAAGCACTTACTCTGTGAAGTCACTTGTTATATATACACAAAAAGAAAAATATATAAAAGCAGAAAATTATGTGTATGAGATGGCGAGTTGCTTACTGGTAGAATACCTGTTAAGCACTTGTAAATTCCAGGGTTTGACCTCAAGTGATTCCACAGCATGCACACACACACACACACACACACACACACACACACACACACACACAAGAAAACATGAAAAGAGAGAAATAGAGAATGAAAGACATAAAAAGAAAGAAAGAGAGTGAAAGAAAACAAAAATAATCATTAAGTGTTAATATTCTTAATCTGGAGATTCTATTGCAGTTTGGAAGACTACAAAAGGGAGAAAATGTATGCATGTGTTTGACTTAAATCATTTCTAAAAATGACCCCCTATATGTGACAACAGCTGTGTGTGATCTATAATAGAGTGAGTAAACAAAACAAGTGAACAAGGCACTTTTATATGTGTATTTTCATGCTGACGATAAGTAGTTTTATTAATAAAATATTTCTACTAATTCTTTGAGACCATCATACAATGTATTTTGATTATAATCACTCCCCACTCTTCCCTCAACTCCTTCCAGATCCACCCCACCTACCCAGTGACTCCTAATTTCCTCTCCCTTTAAAAATAACAGACTAAGTCCAATTTATGCTACCAATATAACCACGAGTGTGGGAATATTCACTGGAGCACATGGCAGACCTACCAGTGGCCATATTCTTGAAGAAAAGCACTAGCTGTCAACTGATCCTTAGTGATAAAGGTTCCTGGGTCCCTTCCTCTATCTTCGACTGTCTATGGACTAGGTCCTGTAAAGCTCTTATGCAGGCAATCACACCTGTTGTGAGTTCATGAGTACATAGGTTATATCATGTCCAGAACACACTGTTTCAATCCACTCCTCCCCAATATCTGGCTCTTTTTAAATTTTATTTATTTATTTATTTATTTATTTATTTATTTATTTATTTATTTATGTGTATGAACGTACTGTCTGCGTGTAGGTTTGTGCACCCGTGTTGTGTAATGCCGAGGAGGTCAGAAGAGGGTGTCAGATTCCCATGGAACTGGAGTTCTCCTGTAATTGGAGCCAGACGGTTCTCAGCCACCATGTAGGTGCTGGGGATCGAACCCGGGTCCTCTGCAAGAGCAGTCTGTGCTCTTAACCGCTAGGCCATCTCTCCAGCCCCAATATCTGGCTCTTTTAATATTTATGCCCACTCTTTTGAGATGGTCCTTGGGCCTTGCACTGGGAGGGATAAAGGTGCTCCATTTAGGGCTGAGCATTCATTTTGTGTTTAATCTCTGTACTTTGATAAACTGTGATTTTATATGTTCACTACTTTCCACTTAACAAAGAAATTTGTTTCATAAGGTCTGAATGTGGTAGCAAATTTGGATAAAGAGATATGATTTAGAGGACAATTGGATTCTTATACTACTGTTCTACTAAATGGACACATTTAGTAGAACAGTAGTATAAGGCTCAGCCTTGGGGCTTGTGAGCTCCCCTACCATATGTTCATGGCCAGATTTCCTTTACTTGGCATGTTTTAACTCCAGTGGTGCAAGCCTTAATAGCTATCATAAAGTGGTCTGTTACCCCATAACATGTATGCTACTATTGCACAAATGTGCGTATCTTGCCAAGCCAATCATTATTGCAATTAACAAGGTTCATATCTGAGTAAGAATATTGATGATTATTTGTCTCAGCAGCTTAGAAAACACCTTCCAGTCACAATATAGCTAGTCAGCAGGGAAGAAGCTTCCTAGTCAATACTTGCTGATTTCTCTATGTCCTGTGACCAAATATGTGATGTCTTCAGCAATGAGATTTCACCATCAAGATCTATTGTTCATCCAAGAGAAGTGGCAATAGTCTGTATTGTTTTGAGTATCTCCAAGCTAGCCCTGAACAGCAACATGAAGGGCAGTACCTCACATAATGAAGGGAACTGCATATTTTGCAACCTATGGCTTCTGGGAGGACCGTTAATCTTTGTGAAGGGTAGCTCTAATTAAACTCTTGAGGAAATTTTTTGAAGAATATGGAGTGGGATGTAATAGGCAACATTTACACACTATTGGTTGGATTGAAAATTGGATCAGCCATTATGGAAATACGTGTGGCAGTTCCTGAAAATGTATAACTCAGCTACGACACCCTAGGGCATATAACAAAATGATTGTATTTGGAATGACAAAGACACATGCTCATGTATGTTCATAGAAATTGTATTTTCAATAGCTAAGACATAGACACAGCCTAGATGGACATCAACTAATGGAAAGATAATGAAAATATGGTACCTATAAACAATGGGATATGACTCAGTTAAAAAAAACCAAGGGGCTGGAGAGCTGGTTCAGCAGTTAAGAGCACTGGCTGCTTTTGCAGAGGGCCAGGGTTCAATTCCCAGCACCCACATGGTGGCTAACAACCATCTGTAACTATAGTTCCAGGAGATCCAAGGTCTTCTTCTGACCTCCATGGACAGTGTCTAACAGGGGTGGACTTACAGACAGGCGGATGTTATACTCGTACACATAAAATAAAAAAAAATAATAAATATTTGAAAAAATGAAATTGTGGTGTGCGAAAGTAAATAGATGGGACTGTAAAACATTATAATAATGAGATAATTCAGGGGCTGGAGAGATGGCCTAGTGGTTGGGAGCACTGACTGCTCTTGCAGAGAAACTGGGTTCGATCCCCAGCACCCACATGGTGGCTGAGAACAGTCTGTAATGCCAATTCCAGGAGAACTCCAGTTCCAGGGGAATCCAAGACCCTCTTCTGAACTCCACGGCATTGCATGACATGGATGCACAGACCTATATGCAGACAGTACATTCATACACATAAAAAATAAATAAAATTTTAAAAATTAAAAAAATAACGAGATAATCTTGTCACATATTTTCATTCATATTTGAATTTTAACATTGAAGCTTGAGATTTGTGTGTTTAATTTGGAGTACCAGAGAAATCCAGGAAGCTAGAAAGGGATAATTGGTGGGGAGGGAGAAGAAATAACTTGAGGCTTTACCTATGATCTATTAATCTCTATTGAATACAAAAGTAAACTGTTGAGAACAGAACCCCAACTCTGTCTGAAGTCTTTTTCTAATCTACAAGAATCACAAAGCCAAACCTTTAAATGATATTAAAAGTCAGGGTATTATGTGTGCTTAGATAGTTTAATCATTTCCAAAGGTTGCAGCTCTATTTACAGGTCACAGGAATTTGAAAATGTGCCATCGCTGTTTGCACTTGCTCTATTATAGGTAATTTAATTTAATTATTGTGCTAATTTTATTAGAAAAGATTAGCTTATATGGAACACAAAGTGGTACGTTCCTGTCTTCCAACTTATGCTACCCTCTGGTATGTCAAAGAATAATTTTCCTGTTCTATATATAGTAAAACATACCGAAGAGCATACATTTATGCATGAAATCATGCTAATTAACACTTTAACATATCAACATTGAGTGTCATGTAGTAACTTGTTATTGAAATTTTATATTTTGTTTTAAAGAAAATACTTTTAATCAAATAGAAGTGCAAATTGCATATTCAAATAATAATAAAAACCTCCCATGCCCATGGATTGGGAAAATTAACATTGTAAAAATGTCCATTTTACCAAAACTCTTGTATAGATTTAACGCAATCCCAATCAAAATACCCAAGAGTTTCTTCACAGGCTTGGAAACAAATGTTCTTAAATTCATTTGAAAAAACAAAAGACCCCGAATAGCCAAGACAACCCTGAGTGAAAAGAGCTACACAGGGGGGATCTCTATACCAGACTTCAAACTATACTACAGGGCAATAGTCATAAAAACAGCCTGGTACTGGCACAAAAACAGACCTGTTGACCGATGGAACAAAACCGAAGATCCAAATCTGAGCACATACAATTTTTCAGCCATCTCATATTTGACAAGGGGGCCAAGAAACCACAATGGAGAAAAGACAGCATCTTCAGCAAGTGGTGTTGGCAAAACTGGATCACCACTTGTAGAAGAATGAAATTAAACCCCTACCTCTCGCCCTGTACAAAAGTCAACTCCAGATGGATTAAAGACCTCAACGTGAAACCCCAAACTCTGAAGGTGATAGAAGAAAAAGTTGGCAGCAGACTACAAGACATAGGCGTAGGAAAAGACTTCCTAAATCAGACAGCAGCTGCACAAGAATTAAGGTCGACAATTGACAAATGGGACCTCATCAAACTCAAAAGCTTCTGTACATCAAAAGAAACAATCAAGGAAGTGAAGAGAAATCCCACAGAGTGGGAGGAAACCTTCACTGCAGATACATCTGACAAAGCATTGATTTCCAGAATATATAAACTACTCAAAAAACAAAGAAAAAAGAAAACAAACGACCCGCTCAATAGATGGAGCAAAGAACTGAACAGAGACTTCACAAGCGAGGAATTAGAGATGTCTGAGAAACACCTCAAGAACTGCTCAACATCACTAATCATTAAGGAAATGCAAATCAAAACCACTTTAAGATATCATCTTACTCCAGTAAGACTGGCTAGGATCAAGAAAACAAATGATACCAAGTGCTGGAGAGGTTGTGGGGAAAGGGGAACACTCATCCACTGCTGGTGGGAATGTAAACTCGTACAGCCACTATGGAAAGCAGTGTGGAGAACCCTTGGAAGACTTGGAATGAACTTGCCACCCGACCCAGCCATACCACTCCTGGGCATGTACCCTCAAGACTTACGCCACCACAGAGATACATGCACGGCCATGTTTATTTCAGCTCTCTTCACAATAGCAAGGAGCTGGAACCAACCTAAATGCCCCTCAACTGACGAGTGGATAGAGAAAATGTGGTACATCTACACAATGGAGTTCTATGCAGCAGTAAAGAAAGACGACATCACGAGCTTTGCAGGAAAATGGCTGGAGCTAGAGGACATCATGCTGAGTGAAGTAACACAGTCCCAGAAAAACAAATGACGAATGGTATCCCTCATCTGTGGATGCTAGTGCCAATTACCCAGTTGAAAGTATTTCTTGTGTAGGGCCCCCTGAGCTTCTGTACAAAGCAGTTGGGTGTAATGCATTTTGGAAACAACAACAACAAGAAAACAGAAAAGACTGCATCAAAGAACTGACTGAAACAGTGAACTTCTGCTCAAAACAGTCAACTTCCCCATGGAAAATATTGAGAAAGACTAAGAGATGGAAAGCATGTTTGGCAGAATGCATGAGCTCTGGTGGGGTAGGGGAATGGGCGGGAACACGGGTCTAGATTTGTTAAAATAAATAAATAAATAAATAAATAAATAAATAAATAAATAAATAAATTTATGTGAAAAAAATAATAATTTGTGTTTTGGTCTACAGATTTAAGTTGTTAGCATTATTAACATAAATTATTCTCTTTTGACCTCATACATGGAGGAATTAAAATATACCTTATTTATTATTTTTATTTTATGTGTAAGTTGTTACCATCATTAACATAAATTATTCTCTTTTGACCTCATACAAGGAGGAATTAAAAATACTTTGTTTATTATTTTTATTTTATGTGTAGGAGTGTATTGCTTGCATGTAGGTAGGTGCACTCATGTTGTATGATGGCAGTGGAGGTCAGAAGAGGGCATCAGATCCCTTGGAACTGCATTAAGGATGGATTTTAGCCATCACGTCGGTACTGTTACTGGAGATTGAACCTGGGTCCTCTACAAGAGCAGTCAGTGCTCTTAACCACTGAGCCATCTCTCCAGCCCCACAAAGAGGGATTCTTTTTTTGTGGGATATAGTAAAAAAATTTGTCATTATACTATGTAGTGTTAAGATTTTTTCTTGAGGGCTTTGTATATTTTACTAAAGAGTGTTTCCCTTTTTAGGAACAGATTATAAAATATTGGCCCTGCCACTGTCTGCAGTTCTGTTTTTTCTTTCTTTTCATTTTCAAGACAGGGTCTGGCTTTGTAGATCTGGCTCTTCTTGTACCTATAGTCTACCTACCTACACCTCATTCAAATTTCGATCCTAGGTGTTATTCTCCATGCAATACTCTGTGCCTCTTTAAATTTTTATGGTAAGTTTGGAATTTAGTTTTATTTTAGCAAAGAATTATGTATCTTTACATAAAATGGGATTATGTCATTTAATTACCATAACTATCACCACACATCCTTACAATTTTTGTAGAGAGAATATTTAAAATCCATTATATTACCAATGTGTAAACATCAATTATTATTAATTATGAAAATGAATAGTAACAATGCTATGGGATGAATTTCAAAAGCTTATTCATTCTGTCTGAAACGCTGTACTCCTTAGTCAACAGCACTTCATTCCTCATCTCTAAACCTCACTCTTCAAATTCTAATAACTATTGTTTTCATTTCTACTCCTAGGAATTTACTAATTTTGATTCAACATGCAAATTAGATTACATAACATTTGTATTTCTAGGCCTACCTTATTTCAGTTTCCATAAAATTTTATAGGATTATACATGTAGTTTTTTGTTGTTGTTGTTTTGTTGTTTTTTTTGTTTTGTTTTGAATCAGTCTCCTTGTATCTGCAGCTGGATTGGAATTCACTGTTGACAAGACTAGCCTCAGATCTTACAAAGATTCACATGGTTCTTCCTCTCAAATCATAGGACTAAAGGCATGTGCCATCATGGCCATCTAGATGTAGTTTTGAGGTATAAAATTTTTTATTTCATATAAGAGTAATATTCCATTGTTTATTATGTATGCCACATTTTCTTTACCCATTTTCCATTTATGGGACTTTAGTTTCCTTTCATATTATGACTATAATAAATAGTGATCTAATTATCAAAACAATATAGCCATCTCATTAACATAATATTTGCATACATGGGACTAATAATATGTGCTTTTAAAAACTTACATAACTAAAAGTATCTCCAATATATTTAAATGTGGGAATTTTTTTATATTGTGTGGTGGAGACAGTCTAAGGGAGACTACATGTTTGTTTCCCTTGGTATCTAACTCTTTTTGTAATCTTTTATGGATAAGCAGAACTGTCTACTTGCCTCTGACAAAGCAATGTTATAAAGGTGATTGGATATCACTAGCTTAGCTTTATTAGACTTTCTTAATTGACATAGCAAGGGGCTTTTTTTAATGTGTTTATGGATCATAAGCCAAAATAATCTGTTTTAATTTATCAAAAGGGAGATTATCTATTATCTTGAGTTGATCTAACATAATTAGGTTAAATCCTTTATAAGTAGCAGTAACTGAGGCATGGAATATAGGAGTGTAGCTACAGTGGGGAGATAGAGGCAGAGAGAGACAGAGACAGAAACTGAGATACAGAGACACATACAAACACACAGAGAGAGACAGACAGAGAAGAGAAAAAGAGGGCCATGGATTTTTATGAAGTTCCAATTATTTTCTCCAAGGCTGATAGAAAAACTCTGTTTCTTTGTAATCATCAACCACCTATGGTTCTTAAAATCTTTCTGTCTCCTCTATTTCAATGATTTTTAAGCTTTGGGAAACAGTTTGTTGACATAGGTGTCCTATTCAGGGATAAGCATTCTGTAGCCTCTTCTTCTCTGAACACTTGTCGTTTGTGTGTCTCTGTGAAAAACCACATCTTCCTGCATAAAGAAGCATTTCTGATGAGAGTTGAGAGATTAATTCATCTATGGGTTTAACAGTAAGTCCTCCAGAGTCAGTTTAATACTATTTCCATTTAGCATGATAATAGTAGGCTTTAACTCATGGCCTGTGACTTTTCTAGTCACAAGTTTCTAGGCCTCATATAACTGTCCATTGTGGGCTCCATATTGTGAACTAGAACTAAAATCCAATCACACATAAAGTAGTCAGTTACACCCATAACTTGCCCAGCCAGTTATCATTGTAGGTCACAGAATTCACAGTAGGAAATGTTTGATGATTACTTTTCTCTTTTGAACTACGTATATAGCACCTTCTTGCACTATGAAAGCTAGCCAGTATATATGAAGCTTTGAAATCAGTGCCAGTTTGATTTCTCTTTTTAAATCTAAACTCGCTTCTTACCATGAATTTCTGGTGTGTAACCAAAAGACAGAATCTATTCATTGACTTGGTGGAGGGGGATGTGGAATGGGAATTAATATTTTTCAAATGTACAATTTATTGATTTTTCTGCATTTCATACAATATAGCTTACTTGTATTTAGGCTTTCTCTACTACTTGCCCCCTGTATTAGTCACTTTTCTGTTGCTGTGATAAAGCACTTATAAAGGAACTTATAAAAGGAAGAGTTTATTTGAGCTTACGATGGACGGTTCCAGGGAATTAGAGTCCATTGTGGCTGGAGGCTTGGCGGCTGGAGCTGGAGCGGCAGGCCGAGGGTCACATCTCGCAAAGAGCACAGGAAACAGAGAGAGAGCAACTGTAGACCACGAGGCTTGTTAAAACTCACTAAGCCTGCCCCCAGCAATGCACTTCCTCTAGCATGGCCACACCCTCCAAGACCTCCAAAAACAGTGCCACCAACTGGAGACAAATGTCTGAATACCTAGAGCCTATGGGGGACACTCATCCATACCACCACACCCCCCAAGGCAGCTCACAGCATTTCATGCATTCTGTCATATATATTACATATATTATATATTATGCAAGTTAATCCACTAGAGTCCAGTTAATATATCTAGAGTCTCTCCCTTAAAGAATATTAACTCATCCTCAGTCAGCAATAATTAGCTGATTAAAGTTGGGGCTTGCTGCTCCTTTCCCCAGTTCTATGCTAGGTTTTAGTCTGATTGAGTTTACATGGGTCCTGTGTATGCTGCCAACATTGCTGTAAGTTCAAATGAGCAAGTTCCCAGAGGCCTGTAAAAATGTTTCCTAATGATCACCCACCATCCTTTGCTATTACAGTCTTTCCACCACCTCTTTCACAATCATCTCTGAGCCTGGGGCAGATAAGGTATAATATAGGAGTCCTATTCAAGGACAAACAGTCTTTAGTCTCTAAATTTTGGCCAGTTACGGCCTTCTGTGTTCATCATCTTCTGTTGCATGATGAAGCTTCAATAGTGAGAGTTGAGAGATGCATTAATATTCTCTCTACCCTCAGTTGCACTATGTTCCTTGATCCTTAGGTATAGAGAGGTTCTATTGTAGATGTGTCACTTAGGGCTAGGCATCTCACAGACATGCATTCTCTGAGTATGACCAGTTATAGAACTCTGCTAAAGTCTCCATCTGTTGAAAAAGAAGACTCAGCCACCATATGGGTACTGGGGATCGAACCCAGGTCCTCTGCAAGAGCAGTCGGTGCTCTTAACCACTAAGCCATCTCTAAAATAATAAAATTAAAAAAAAAAAAAGAAAAAGAAGACTCTTTGAGGAATGAGGCCTGGTACACTTGTCTGTCAGATCCCTATGCAAATGTAATTTCTTACTGTATGCCAAATATGGATCTTTACATTTATAGACAAGTGTACCAATTTTCACTCTGCCTTTTTGAAACAAAAATTACATCTCCTTTTAATAATAAAGAGTTATACTTAAAGATGTTCAAGTTTTCACTGGACACAACTTCTCAAATATAGTATAAAATTGAACACATAATTTCCATTATGAGTAAAAAACCAATTTTTATGTCCTTTTTAAATCCCCATTAAGAAGATTTAAAATGTGCGTCCCCTTTAATCCAGCAATTAAAATTCAAGTAATTTATCTTGAATATATATATATATATATTCATGCTATAAGAAATATATTAGTCTTTTTTTAAAACCTATATAACTTGGAACTAACTTGGTTTATGACAAGGAATTCTAATATTTTGATCACACAACACCCTGTAAGAAATTTTTTTTAAAGAAAGGCCCTGTTGTATTCCTTAGCCTGATGGCCAGGGGTAATGGAACTCTTCTCCCTTCCCACCAATTCCATTAAAATAGTGATCCAGGAAAGACTACAAGGTTAGACCCCAGCCAACAGGAAAAAGATACAGATCTCTTGTGTTAGAGACAAAAACCTACCAAACTTCTGGGTACTGTGGTTAATTGCTGGATTTGATTGTTCATTCAAGACACCCTTTATCCTCCTGTGCAGAGTGACTTTCAAGACACCATTCTAGGCCAGTGAGTTCCTGCACCAAAGCCTCCCCCACCCCCCACACCCGCCCCGCCAGTGACTTGTGGTTGCAGAGTGAGTGGCAAACTGCCACATTCCAACTCATAGTGAGTAACAGGTCACCATTCTCAGCCCCTTCAGGGTCCTGCACTACAAGAGCCTCCCTCCCAGTCACATGTGGTGCAGAGTGAGTGGCAGGCCACCATTCTCAGACCTGGCAGGTTCCTATACTACCCAAGCCTCCTGCCCAGTTGCCAGCTCACAGGCCAAATCAGCCTCCCCCATACTCCCATGGTGCTGGTATCAGGTGGAAGCAGAAGTAGTGTCAACTGAGCACAAGGTAACAGAAGAGACAGCAAACCCGCCATCCCTCAGAAAACCAAGAGGAACAGGCTTTCAACAATTCAACATACGGAAGAAAGACATGAATCTCACATCAGATTGCAAACATCAAATCAACAAACCAAATCCACATGTCAGAAGCACAAAAAAATCAGGAACATGGGAAAAGAAAATAATAAATCCTCAACAAAATCTATCAGTCCTATCGAAGACTCCAACAATGACATCTCCCTGGAGGTAACTCAGGACACAGATCTTAAAGGAACAATCATAGACATACTTAACAAAATCAAAGAATATAAAGAACAAATCAAAGAACTAAATGGAGAGAAAAACCAACTCAGGAAGGAAATGGCAATGCTGAAAAATATCAAAGGACGAAATGAAAAATGAAACCAAAAACCTAGAAGGAGAGAATGGCCAAATCCAAAAGGAAATTGAAATACTAAAGGAATCTCAGGCTGAAATGGAAAGGGAAACAGAAATACTAGGAGAAAATGGCCAACTCCGGACTCCAGAAGGAAATGAAAATAATAAAGGAATCTCAGGCTGAAATAAAAAAGGAAATTGAACACTCATCCAATCAACAAGAAAGGACAGGAGAAAGCTTCAGTAACAGAATGCATGAAGCAGAAAATAGAATATCAATTCTAGAAGACAACACGGAAGAAATGAAGAGCTCAATCAAAGACTATGTGGAACACCATGAAGAGACCAAACCTCCAAATCATAGGTATAGAGGAAAGAGAAGAATTCCAGAATAATGGTATGGAGCAGATCTTCAACAAAAGTATAGAAGAAAATTTCCCCAAATTGAAAAAATCCATACCCATACAAGTACAAGAAAACAACAATACATGGAATAATAAATAGACAAGATCAGAAAAGAAACTCCCCACACCATATCATAATCAGAATGCTAGATGGTCAAAACACAGAATACTGAAAGTCACATGAGAAAAACAGCAAGTTACGTATAAAGGAAAAGAATTACAGATGACTTTTCAATGCAAATGATGAAAGCCAGAAGAGCTTGGACCGAAGTGTTCTCAGTACTAAATGATTACAGATGCCAACCCAGGTTTCTCTACCCAGCAAAAATGTCAATCCTAATCAAAGGAGGAAGGAAAATCTTCCATGACCTAATCAAGATGAAAGAATACATGTCTGGAAAACCAACCCTCCAGAAAATCCTCAAAGCAAACCAGAAGACAGAGGAAAGGAACAGCTATCCTCAAGTGGCAAGAGAAAGTAATTAATGAAGATATAGCCCCAGAAATACAAACATAGACCAAAAATGGAAAAAGAAAGTAAACTGAAGGGAAGCAATATACATCCTCAATATTAACCTTAAACATTAATGATCTGAACTTCCCCCAATTAAGAGACACAGAGCAGAAGAATAGATCAAGAAATTGAATCCGTGTTTTTGTTGTCCACAAGAAACACAACTCCCCTTCAAGGACAGGCATCATCTTAAAGTGAAAGGATGGAAAAAATATTCCAAGCAAACTGTACCAAAACCCAAGCAGGAGTTGCTATTTTAATATCAGACAAAATAGATTTCAAAGTAAAACTAATCAGAAGAGATGAGGAAAGTCACTACATCCTTATCCAAAGGATCAATCAACCATGAAGACCTCACAGTCATAAATAAATATGCACCAAACTCCAGTACACTGAACTTCATAAACACAATCCTGCAGGACTTCAAGGCATAGATAAATCCCAGCACACTAATAGTGGGAAATGTCAATACTTCCTGATCCCATTGGATATGTCAATTGGAGAAAGAATAAACAGACAGACATCTGAACTGAGCAATACAATACACCAAATGGGCCTAACAGACATCTATCGAATATTCCACTCAAACACCAAGGAATATACTTTCTACTCAGCACCCTATGGAACATTGTACAAAAAAATTCAGTCATATACTGGGACACAGAGCAAACCTCAGCAAATATAAATAAAACTGAAATAATTCCATGCATCTTATCAGACCACAGTGTAAATAAGCTTAATGTCAAAACCAGAAAGAAACCTTCTAGCTACAAGAACACATGGAGACTAAAAAACACACTACTGAATACTGAATAGGTCAAAAGAATAAAGAATCCCTGGAACTAAATGAAAGGGATGATACAACAAGCAAAACCTATGGGACACCTTAAAAGCAGTCCTGAGAGGGACATTCATAGCCCTAAGTGCCTGCATTAAGGAAACAGAAAGAGCACAAATAAATGACCTAACACTACAATTAAAAACACTTGAGAGGCAACAACAAATGAATCCTAAACCCGGAAGATAGGAAGAAATAGCAAAAATCAGAACAGAAATCACTGAAACAGAAACANACAAAGAAAATAATACAAAAAATGAATAAATCCAAGAGCTGGTTCTTTGAAAGGACAAACAAGATCTAGAGACCTTTAGCCCAGTTGACCAAAGGAAGGAAAGAACAACTCCAAGTCAACAAAATTAGATATGAAAAAGGAAACATCACACCAGAAAGTGAAAAGATTCAATCATACAGGAATACTTTAAAAACCTATACTGTACTAAATTTGAAATCCTAAGAAAAATGGATAAATACCTGAAATCATGATACCCACCAAAACTTAACCAGGAAGAGATTGACAGCATAAATAGACCCATAATAAAGGAGGAAAGTGAAACTGTGCTAAAAAAAGCCCAGGTCCAGGTGAATTCATGGCAGAATTCTATAAGACATTTAAAAAGAATAACTATAGCCAGTACCTCTCAAATTATTCAAGAGGATAGAAAGAGAAGGAAATCTACCAAATTCCTTCAAGCCAACATCACTCTAATACCAAAGCCAGGCAAAGATACATCCAAAAAAGAAAACTATAGACCCATTTCATTAATGAACATAGATGCAAAAATTCTCAAACACATTCTGCAAACCACATACAGGCACAAATCAAAAAGATCATTCACCATGACCAAGTTGGAGTCATACCAGAGATGCAGGGATGGTTCAACATACATAAATCAATAAATGTCATAAAGCACATAAATGGACTGAAAGACAAAAACCACACATGGTCATCTCAATCAATGCAGAAAAAGTCTTTGACAAAATTCAACATGTTTTCATGTTTAAAATCCTGGAGGGAATTGAACTGGTAGGAACATTCCTTGACATAATTAAAGCCATATACAAGAAACCCACAGCCAACATTATGCTAAATGGGGAAAAACTAAAAGTTAAAGTCAGGAACCTGGCAAGGATGCCCACTATCCCCATGCCTTTTCTATATACTGCTTGAAATGCTAGCAAGAGCAATAAGACAAGAAAAAGAAATTAGAGGAGTACTAATTTGAAAAGAGGAGTTCAAACTATCGCTTTTTGCAGATGACATGATAGTTTACCTAAGGGATGCCAAAAACTCCACCAGAAAATGCCTAGAAACCATCAACAGGTTCAGAAAAGTGGCCAGATACGAAATTAACTTAGACAAATTGGTAGCCTTTCTTTATGTCAATAACAAGCAATTGGAGAAGGAATACAAGGAGACTTTTCCACTCACAATAACCTCCAAAAAATAAAATATCTGTGAACAAACCTGACAAAAGACACTAAAAATCTCTACAATGAAAAATTTAAATCCCTCAAGGAGATTGAGGAAGATACCAGAAGATGGGAGGACATCAAATGCTCATGGATTGGAACAATTAATATAGTAAAAATGACCATCCTGGGCAAAGAAATATACAGTTTCAATGCAATCCCAATTAAAATCCCCATGAGCTTCTTCACAGCCCTCCCCAAAAATCCTAAACTTTATATGGAAAAACAAAAGATCCCAGATAGCCAAAGCATCCCTGATAAGAAAGACCAATACAGGGGGAATTAACATATTACCCTACCAGACTCAAATTATATTACAGGGCTATTGTCATAAAAACAGCCTGGTATTGAGACAAAAACAGACCTATAGATCAATAGAACAAAGCTAAGGATCAGAACCTGAGCACATCCAATTTCAGCCACCTCATATTTGACAAAGGGGCCGAGAAGACTCAATAAAAGAAAGACAGCATCTTCAGCAAATGGTGTTGGAATAACTGGACCACCTCCTGTAGAAGAATAAAACTAAACCTATACTTCTCACCGTGTACAAAAATCAACTCCAAATGGATCAAAGACTTCAATGTGAAACTCAAGATGCTGAAAATGATAGAAGAAAACATTGGTAGCAACTTACAAGAAATAGGCATAGGAAAAGCCTTTCTAAATCAGAGAGCAGCTGCACCCAAAAATAAGGTCAACAGTTGACAAATGAGACCTTATTAAACTCAAGAGCTTCTGTACAGAGAAAGAAAAAAAGAAGTGTCAGGCATGGTGGTGTCCACCTGTAATCCCAGCACTTGGGAGGCAGAGACAGGTGGATCTCTGTGAGTTCAAGGCTAGCCTTGTCTACATAGTGAGTTCTGGGACAGCTGGGCCTATAAGGAGACCATTTCTCAAAAGGACCCCCCTCAAAAAAAAGAAAAGAAAAGAAGAGAAAACCCACAGAGTGGGCGGAAACCTTCACCAGTGATACATCTGATAGAGCATTAATATCAAGAGTATATAAACTACTCCATAAACAGAGGAGGAAGAAAACAAATGACCCACTCAAAAGATATAGTCAAGAGCTGAACAGAGACTTCACCAATGAAGAAGTAAAGATGGCTGAGAAACATCTTAAAAATTATTCAGTGTCCCTAATAATTATGGAAATGGAAATTACAACAACCTTAAGATTTAATCTTACTCCTGTAAGACTAGCTATGACCAAGAACATAAAGGATACCAAATGCTGGAGAGGTTGCAGGGAAAGGGAAACACTCTTCTACTGTTGGGGTGGAATGTAAACACTTGCTATCCCTATGCAACACTATGTGGAAAAATCTTATGAAACTGAAAATAAGCCTACCACCTGACCCAGTAATACCACTACTGGGTATATACCCACAAGACTCATCCTAGCACAGAGATACATGCACATCTATGTTTACTGCAGCTCTCTTAACAATAGCAAAGAGCTGGAATCAACCCAAGTGTCCCTCAACCGATGAGTGGATAAAGAAAATGTGGTACATCTACACAATAGAATTCTATGCAGCACTAAAGAAAGATGACATCATGATCTTTGCAGGTAAGTGGATGGAACTAGAAATCATCATGCTAAGTGAAGTAACACAGTCCCCCACACTAAAACAAATAACCAAAGGTATCCCTCATTTGTGGATGCTAGCACCAATTCTCTCTTTAGGAGGCAAACTGAATAATTCCTTTTAATGTCTTAAGCTTTTTTAGTAACTATAATTCCTGGTGTTTGTCATCAACTTGTTTTGTAATGTAAGAAAGTAAAGTAACATTGTTTCTTTATCTGCATACAATCCTAGTATCAAAATGGGAAATCCTGTGCAGCAGTGGCAGCCATATGCCTGTATATCCCAAATCTAATTAGCTATTAGATCTCGCCTTGGAGGAATAACCCACGGCTGCTGCCACAAGCTTACTTCCTCTAATGGTTAGGAGATGTTATAAGCCACAGTAAGAACCTGTCATATTTAACAGAAAAAAATGTAATTCATGGATTAACATATGATCCAAACATCTGTGTCTATACCAAAGTAACCTACCATAACAATTAGTACTGTTTAAATACCTATATATATATAATTGCTTGTGCTTCATTAGT
Source organism: Rhizomys pruinosus (assembly GCA_009823505.1). Classification (NCBI taxonomy): domain Eukaryota; kingdom Metazoa; phylum Chordata; class Mammalia; order Rodentia; family Spalacidae; genus Rhizomys; species Rhizomys pruinosus. The sequence continues at coordinate 865,168 of VZQC01002514.1, forward strand.
AGGATCGAAAGGTTATTCCTGGACAAACTGTCAGCCCATGAAAGGAAACAGCCAGAACTGACCAGAGTCCAAGACAACAGCTCCAGAGAAAGTAGACTGTTTTGCTTCTCATCCACCTGTGCCCCTTTTCTAAGCCTAGGGAACAATCTGCGGAAGAGGGGGCATGGTAGAATGTAAGGGCTGCGATTGGGGTGAATGGTGAAACTACAGCAATGTAGTCTGGACACTCATTTGATCAACTTGATTGAACAAACAACCTGTCACCCCCCACTGGATGGTGGGGCTGTAGGTGTTTGGGCACAACAGCCTGCAGATAGGTTTTGCATGAAGGATGCTTGTACTCATGGATTATCACTTATAGCTAAAAATG